>JAWWMK010007198.1:0-27885 GCA_035047105.1 Galeopsomyia nigrocyanea
AACCTTAAAAAACAACAAAACCGCAGATTTTCGTTTTTTTCGATGTCAGAGTTTGTACGTGATTTTGATACTGTCACGCGAAAAAAGGGGGTGTTACATTTCAGGAGGAGATGGGCAAGAGAATTACGAATCTTTTGATACCTCGTAGAACAGCGTGCACCTAAAATTAAGAGAGTGCACCCAGTTTGAATATTTGAAAATACTTTCTCGAATTACGGCAGTTTTTTTGTGGATTTACTCATATAAGTCTAGTAAGTTTCAATGAATTTCAGTGAATTCTTTTGAGAATTCGAAAATTTCCGTCGAGTTGTTTCGGTCTGTGATTTTAATTCCGGCACTTATTTTTATTACAAGCGATATTGAAAACAAGATTGATGCATACTTCATTGTTGAACTTTCAAAGTAATTACTAAAAAAATGTGAAAAAGTTTTAATTATTGAGCGAGATGATAGCTTGATTATCGCGTCAATTGCTCGGATGAAACTGAATTCGTACTGAACTTATACGTAGTATATAAATACAGATGCGACATATCGGTGGGGATGTAAATTGATAAATTGCGGTATTTACGCCGAGAGAATTTTATCACAACACGATTGAGACGTTTGCATGGCTATATATAAAAACGGCTAAATTGAGCACGAATTTTAATGTCACTTTATTTTAATAGTTTCAGACTGGTTTTTGCACGGAAGATTCTATCGTAAACATTCCTCGGGGAATTTCCAAATCGCGTTCATTTATCCTTATTGATTTTTGATGCTATATCTACATTGATTAACTTTAAAAATCAATAAAATGTAAAAAGGAAATATTTGTTAATTCAATTTAATTTCTGCTAAAATACAATCCAACTAAAATATCGTTTTACATTGAAAAACATCCTTTATTTATCTACAAAAATAAAAACATTATAATTGTACATCAATGAAACCTGTAGAATACACGCTATCATCACCGATACATTAACCTCGTTTACCAAGAGAACCCGGCAATTTGTATTTCTGCAATGCAAATCCTTTGACATCACTCGCCATGTCATCTTTATCTCTATAAGCCACAACGAAAGTACCATCTTTCTCGTAAAAATCAGCCAGCAGTATCTCACTGGTCGCCGCATTGATATCGTAAGTCGATTGTTCCGCTTCGCGATCGAGATATGCTACGATGGCACGAATCTTCGTCAAGTTCTTGTTGTAGACAAAACGCACGAATCCACCGTTCCTCAAGTTTCGCAGAGCGAATAATTTTTCGTAACTAGGATTCTCGAGTTCTTGTCTAAACTTCTCGTTGGCCAATTCGTCGAATTGCGCGCATTTGATCTTCTCGTTGTTGAACGTATCGTCGTCCCAGCAAGTGGTTGAAAATTGTTTGGATTGATCGTCCGCTATTAAATCATCCACGCCCATCTCCAGCAATTCTTTGTAAATCATGCCGTCGTCTAGGATAATCCTGATCTTGAGATGAGTGTCATTGGAAATGGAAGCGAAAAAGCCTTTAGATCGCCATCTTCTTGATACGGGAGCGAGTTTGATAACGGCTTCTTCGGGATAATGAAACACTTTGGGCCTTTCCATGGCTGGATTGCCATTGAGATCGAAACGGATTCGCTTGTTTACATTGGTTATCACGTCAACACCGTTTTCGTAAATGACTTTGAGCAAATCCGTCTTGTTCATCTGCAGATTTTTCGTCACTGCACATTTGTCCATGTCGATAAAGGTAATTAAATGATTCTGATTCTTCCTGTCCGACTCGATGATTACCTTGTTGCTGGTGGCTTGAGTGACGGAAAGTACGAAAGTATCGGATGGATTTTTTTTATCCACCATCACGTTGCACTTGTCTTTGTTGCGGGTGTAAATCGTACAATTTGCCGAATGATTGTGTAGACATTCGATGAACACTACTTGATTGTCATCGATACCTTTACCCAGCAGTATATTCGAGTTTTTTGATAGCCCCTTGAACTTTAACAGCCATGTGCTGTCATCTATTTTCCAGCTTTCAGAGATAGTTGCAACAGCGAACAGTGCAAAAAATACGATCAATAACCTATTGAGCAATTTCATTCTCGGTTTTATTTTTTTTCTTTTGTTTCTAAAACAAAAATTTCATTTTTAAAAAGATTATATTTTAAAAGTTACACAAGTATTTGAGAATTGATTTCACCTCGATTAAAATTATAAAATCCGAAGTTGTAGTTTAGTAGAGCTTGATCTTTTCACGCACAAACACTACAACATCTAGTACGATACTACCATTTCTTAAATCGGCCACAGCTCTGGAAGCGGTTGCCCCCGAGTAGCGTTGTGAAATTCGATAAGATTTGAAATTGACGCAGACAGTCTTATCGCCTTGTAACCAGCTTCTTTTTGTCGTGCTCTTCATGCATTAAGGTTAAGTAAAATATTATATTTTGTTTATGAGATACAAAAACATGATCATTTATTTTCATAAATAAATGAATCATTATTAATTGTATATATTCTATGTATTTTTATTCAACTGCGAATTTTAATTAATGGTTTAAATTAACTCTTAGATTGTAATAAATTTCATTAACATGTAGACGTAGAAATGGATTGTTATTAATTTGGTAAAAAAATTATTTACTGGAATTGTGGTTTTCTTGAGACTAAATTTTAAATAGTAAATTATAAAAATAATTAAATTTCAAAGTATTTCAGTGAGCAATAACTTTCGTAATACATTGTATCTTATCGCTAAGGAAATGGAATGAAGATGATGAATTTTCCTGCAATGTATGTTTTTGTGAGAATTGTTTGTGATTATAATTTCCAGTTACTAAAACATATCAAATTATTCATAATGACTCAATATACTACCAAATAATTATTGTAGAAAATAATAGATGAAAATGTTACTCATCAACTGAAACATATAAAAGCAAATATTCCACTTTTTTTAACTTTTCCTTATTGATAACCCTTATTACAAAATCACGACTTTTTTTAAAGAAAACTTGAAGTGAGTCAAAAGTCTATATAACTTTATTTCGATTCTTAGGCGGATCCTTCGAAAATTCGAAAGTTTCCATAACTATTTTGTGCTTAGGCTCATTACTCTCATAAACAAGATCAAAAGTTCTTTCCAATCGGCTCATTTGTATCACAAAATCACTTTTTTCACAAGCATGCCATTTTAATTGGAAATTCTGAACTTCAGCTTGAACGCCAGGCTTCATTTTAGCTACTAACAACTTTGCATTTCCATCCATCGCAAATAATAGAACACCACCTTTTAACAAACCACGTACACCTATGAATCTTAGCTGCCCGGACAAAGCCACTTCCGTCTCAAATACTTTTTCTTTCGACATATGATATTGCGCGCAAACCATCATTTCTACCTCGTATATGTCTTGGCCACAAATCACGTACCACTTTTCACTCTCAGCGTGACTTATCACGCGAAGTCTTGAACGCAAATTTAGCAGATTTTCAACTTCATTCTTGACAAGATACACTTCCGTCGGTGAATTTTCTTCAGCATTCATACCTCGCATGAAAAAACCCTTAGAACGCGATTTTTTGGACACCGATTGCCAGGTCATCCAAGCAAACTTGAGTGGCAAAAAATTTATATCATAAAGTTTTTTACCATAGATGTCGTATCTCTCGCGACAATTCGTTGCTGCACCGCAATCCCAGCCGTTCATGATAACGTCGAAACCTTCGCTGTAGTAGACTATCACATCTTTAGGTATTTTTCTTATCGACATTGGATACGTGATGTTCTTAACGTATTTGCAATGCAAAATGTCGATTATTAAAATCTTTCGTATGTCCGTGCCGTAACTAACAACCTGATCTTTACGCGAATGTTTCCATTCCGTGAGTACGTGACGTTCGCTAAGCTGATGGATTGACGTTAATTCTATTGTATCTACGTCAGAGTCTGCATAGTGATTTAGAATGCATTCGTCATTGATATCATCCACCACGTTGTCGAGGCGAATGGTGAAGTTTGCGAATGTACGTTCGTTAGAAAATACATTCCATTCAACGCTGAGCTGATTATTTTTCTCGTAAGCACTATTCAATTTCACGCGAGTACCTTCTGATAAATCTATCGTTGTTACTGTACTCGAATTTTGACATTTACTAAACGACAGAGTCAAGATTATCAAGTAACTAATCAACACTTTATTCATTTTTAATTTTCAAAAATGGAAAATGTCTCTGATATCGATATCATCTATTTGTAATAACTTTTAAAAAAGTACTACTAGTATTTACAAAACAGAAGAGTCGATGAACTCGGAGTATGAATAACATGCATTACACGATGTGTCTCCTTTGACGGTTTGCATTACACTGCTTGCGATAAGCTTGAGCTTACAGTTTCACGCTGACTAACACACGTTATATCTTTTGATTAAGTAATAGGAAGACTGATTTGATATTCTACGTCATAATTTCTCTGTTGTTCTCTCCGGCTTTTAACAGGCACCAACAAATCTTTTTTTAACCAAGGAGTGGATCTTAGTCTCTGCTTGTAAATTACGTATCTATTAAAAATTCATACGAACCATCGGTTAGCAGCACATTTCACGAAGATTTGGTCGTATTTTTAATTGAAAAACATTCTTGAAAAGCGTTTTACTTTCTTGAATTGCAAGTCTCCATGCTAGACTTTGGCGTTCTATCAAATACTAATTGAGCAAGAGGAGTGACAGAGTATTTATCATGTCAGTTTGACCTCATTATCAATAGAACTTTCTGGTGACTGTTCAGAAGATTTAATTTATTACGATGCTAACTTTAATCATATTAATGTATTTGTCTTAGAAAAACAAATTTTAATCAACTGTTTTGCTGAGCTGATAAAAAGGTAACGGTACGCAAAAGCCTCGAGGGATATTGTCGCATAAGTTGTGAATTTGAGATAGTAGTAATCTTTGCATGGGGCGATGTAGACGTTGACTTTATCATGTTCTTTATGATTCCTGGAATTTTATTAAATCCATAGTAAATATGATAAAATCTGCTTGCTGAAATTATTACTATCAAATTATCTGCACAAAGAGTGTTTAATTTTAAGCTGAACCTTAACAAATCAAAAGGAAATTGGGATAAAAAACTATCTAACATTAAACCAAAATTGTACGAAATTATGAATTGACAAAGAAAATAATTTAATTTATCGATATGTACATTATAGCGCGCATTTATACGATACTCTTTTCTTCAAAAATGAATTGAAATAAAAATAATATTAGTAAGTTTTTTATACGTATTTATTCATTTATTTTCTTACATAGAATACATGAGCAATATGTCTTCAATGATTCTTGTCAGGTAAATTGAAGATCTGCGTGAAAATTCGGCGCTGTAGTTCCTTCGTCACGGCCGCCAAATTGAAGGTGCCGGATTCTTCGTCAATATCGATGATAGTACTTGCATTGACATTTATTGGCCACTTTAACCTATAATATCGTAGTTTTGGTGGTTTAGGTGATGTCAAATGAGCAATGAGAGTTGTCTCATCTGCAAGACTAAAAACCACAAATAATGACTTTTCAGCATTGTACAAGGGATGTCCATAGAAAAATTGGACGTTTTCTCCTAGATCCACGATAACATTTCTAAATATTCCGGTTGGGCCAAAGAAATAACATTCGTATTTTTCCATAAACGGCGTGCGATCGCAACCAAACCATAATCGCACTCTCTCATCAAGTGCGCCAATGCGGTATTGAGTAGATGACGGACTTGGCAATATCACGGGTCCTTAATTTTCTCATTGACATTATTTTGATAGTTTTGTTGTGGCAAACGGTCGTATAATATTGAGTTACCGATTTTCTGACCTTCAAGATTAAAACTAGCTACAGTACCTTTGACTTCCTCTGTCGTATTGAGATTTAAAAGTGTTGCATTAAAACTGTCGTAGAAGAATACTAAAACACTTGAGTCAGCCGAATTGCAAAACCTCATTTCGATCGTAAAAATGAAAATCACTTTCGTCCTCTACATTCCCTTCTCGCCACACTACTACGAGTTTTTTACTAGGGAATCGGTAAAGGTAGTCTGCTTCAATGTCAATCTTACCCGGGTCAGCAGTCATTACAATATCAAAACGATCTTTTGAATTGTCAGTCGGATTGATGCTGATCATGCAATTTAATTAAAATTTTTCTTGCGATTTGATGCACTCGGCTACAGGAAAATCTTTGGGATAGTCAGCTCTTCCAAGTTTCACTTGAGTACCTTCCGATAGCAATGCATAAGTTGATGGCTCAGAATTTTCACTCAATACACTTGATGATCTGAACAATATGGTTAATATCACGATGGCTAGCGTTGCGTGAAGCTTCATCCTTATGTTTTATTAAAAATATTATAATAAATGTCAGTTGAACTTTTTTTAAAGTGTTTTGCGTTCTTGATTTATAAGCCTCAATGTTCTATCTTTGACATTCAGTATACTACTAATCGAGTAAGAAAAGAGAGTGCTTTCTTATCATATCAGTCTGTCCCCGATTATGCCTTATTATGGAGAAAACTGGAAAAAACAATGACGACAATTTAATAAAAACTGTCTCGCGAACATTTCATCAGCGTTTGAAGATTAAATTAAACTATTTTCAACTCTAGTTACATCACATCCAGTAATTAAAAATGTCTCTCTCACCAGCCTTAAATGTTTAAATACTCGACAACAATAAATTCAAGATCTCCTTCTATAATGCTTCGTACTTTTGTCACTTAATCTGAAGAATTGCATCACCACACTGTGATTAAATTCATCAGTTTCACCGATCAACGTGAAATGCAAATCATTCCCCTTCTCGCGAAAATCAACGACAGCACTTTCGTGCTTGTTTATCGGCCATTTCAACTTGACACCAAGAATCTTTGGCCGATGTCCTAATCGTATCTCCGCGACGATAAGTTTTGATTCACTCTCGAGTCCAAACAACATCATACCACCTTCGTTGAAATTGCGAACACCAATGATTTGTGTATTCTCGGGTAAATGAAGTTCTTGGCGGTACATCGGTTGGTTTCCACCCATTTGTACGCAAAAGAAACTTCTCGAATCGTTGCCACTTTGTTGAGCGCAAATAGTATTAAACTTGTCAGATTCTGTGCAGGTAACCCTCTGTTCTTTAAAATCACCGTTGAAAAATGTCAGTACGTCTTTAATTTGCTTGTCTCCATGTCCATGTTGAGTTGAACCTGCAGGGACTGACGATGTTTCAATCTCATTACCGTGAAGATCATAACTGATACGAGTTCTTTGTCCTTCTCTGCAGGCTGCTATTGCATCGAAACTGTCCTTGTACAGGACTATAACTTGAAGATCACGCCAGTTTTTCGGATACTTCGGAAATGTTAAAGTTGCCATGTTCGTACAGTTGTCGATGTCGATCGTTGTGATTTGCCTTGTGAACGTCTCGACGTCACTTTTCAACTGTCGCCAAACAATGATGACTTTGTTATCGGGAAATTGATACAAAGAGTCGACTTTAACGGAGGTCATCCCATCGTCCGCAGGTAATGCGAGGTTACAGTTGTGCTTTTCCGAACGAACGTTTATCGTGCAATTCCATTGAACTTGTTCTTGAAAATGTATGCACTCGATGATTGGAACATCGTTTGGATTGTCACCTCTACCTAATTTTATTTGGGAACCTTCTTGTAAATATAGATGAACTGCTGGGTCGTGGTGGATTGTAAAGCCTTGAATATTCGATATGAATGTTAATATGCTGAAGGTGATGAATAATTTGATGTGCGACTCCATTTGAAACAATTTATTATCCAAAAATCTAAAAATAATACAATATTATGATTTACAATATTTTTTTTTGTTAGATTCTAGCTTACTTACAGGATTTTTAAACGTGAACGTGATAAATTGTCGCTAAACCGAGTTAGTCATGTGATCGCCACGGAGGTCAGCGTGACACTGTCTCGCACAAGCAGACGTGAATTTGAGACAAGATTAATCGTTACATTGTGTAATATGCGGTTGATAATTTGATTGTGACCTTTGCGGTTGTCAGAATTGAGCAAAGATAATAGCAAACATGATAAAAAAAAAGAAGCGTAATATTCTGAAATGGTAATGCAACTTTTCGTCAATAACAATATTTGTGAGTTTTTGCATTATTACTATTTTGAAGATTAACAATTGCAGTTGTTACGTTTTTTTTTTTTTTTTTTTTTTGAAGAAATTTATTTCTTTGATATTGAAAATTTGACGAATTATAAGTACACACATGTTTAAATTATTGAATTAAATTGTGAAGATTTTTAAAAGAGTTTCCGCGGGTACTAATGTTCAATGATATTCTTCGAACGCTGATGAATCTTATTAGGCAAATTGAAATGTTGCAACACCACGCTATGCTCGGATTCATTAATCTCAGCCGCAAAGGCAAAAGTACCTGCTTTTTCGTCAAAACTCCAAATGACACTCATTTCATTATTAACCGGCCACTTGAGCTTATAATTTTGAATCTCCGTCTGTTGCGTAGGACGCATCTCAGCAACGACAAGTTCATTATTGCCTTGAATACCGAACAAAGCAACACCTCCTTCTTTAAAATCGTACACGTTGATAAGCTTGACGTTTTCAGGTAAAATCACTTCCGTTCTGCTTCTTAAATTACTTGGTACGTAGGTTTGGGTACATCCAAATTTTCCTGCATCATTTTCACTCTTCTGACCACACACAGTTAAAAATTGACTGCTACGTGCACTTATTGTCACTTGTTTTTTGTACTCACTTTTCACTTCTTCAAAAGTAAGGACATCTTTGATGTCTTTGATGGAACGTTGATACTTCAAAGGGTCTTTGTCGTAGGAAAATGTCTCGAGCTCGTGACCACCAAGATCGTAGCGAATGATAAACTTATTCGAATATTGGCTAACAACTAATACGTCGAAACCATCTTCGTAAAGGATGACGTCTTCGAGTTGTCGCTGAATGTTTTTCGAAAAATTCGAAGTTACTGTGTTAGCGCAGTTCTCGATGTCGATCGCCGTGATTTTTCTAACGAGCAATTCATTACCTTCTCTCGACAATTGACTCCAGAGGACGATAAGTTTCTTCTCGGATAGCTGATACACTGTGTCCAATTTATTGGAAACACCGGAACTGTCGGTCGATAACACGATTTTGCAGTGTTTGTTCGATCTGTCCGTTAAGCGAAGGCTTACGGTGCAGTTTAATTGTGTTGAATCCGGAGATTTGATGCATTCGGCGACAGGTAAATCGTACGGAGCATTGCCTTTGCCGAGTGTTATTTGAGTCTTTGGCGACAATAATACGCGAACTGCTTGCTGATAATCGAAATTCTTACTATGAATCGTCCACGCTGTTACTAGCACGGTTGAAAGGATAAAGAATAATTTATTCATGGTTTTTATTGTTATTTTTCAGAAATATATAAAAACGTTTTTTTAACTAAAATTTATTTTTGTCAATTGTTAAGTTTGACTTATCAAAAACCAAAATTATTCGATATACTATGAATTTAGCGATGTGATTGCTTCGGTGGCTTATTTAGAACTGATTAATTCGGAGATGCGAACTTGAACTAATAAGTCGTAGAAAAGAATTCGATAAGATACTCACGTCTCTCGCTTACTTTACTCTCGATGTTTACTAGAAACTGAAGATAAAAGTTTTTCGGGTCAACAACTAATCCATTCAGCAACCCACAATTTAGTTGCGAAATAATACAATGTTCGATAAGTCAGTCACAATTTAGTTGCGAAATAATACAATGTTCGATAAGTCAGCAAAACACATTTTAAAACTTGATGCAAATAAACAAAAATTGTGCTGAAGACATGAGGAATTGTTGAGATTGAACTGCAGGTTTGTGAGTTTATAAATTACATAAATATTTATTGATAATTTTTTAATTCAATTACAGATTTTATATATTGTCAATGATTTAACTACTCAGAAAAGCAGAAGTATACACAACTAATCTTCATGTTTAATTCGATGAAGAAGTAAACTCGATAATATCCTTGATTTTTTTATCATTATCTTTTGTCGCTGTCGATCCTGGCGGAATGGCAAAAATTTTTATCATTTTTCCATCGACGTCAAAAATCGCGCTCACTTTTGCTTTACCCCTCTGAGGAAAGACTGTCGATATGTCTTCAGCGATAGTTTCAAAGCCATCGTTGTAAATAATCAATTTTTCCAAATTTCTCCAGTCGAATTTATTTGCCGGAAAAACTAATTTTTTTGTTATGTTGCAGTTGTTGATATTGATTGTATACATGTTGCGGGAGAACCAGTCGGGATTATCCAACATTTCTTGCCAAACCAACAATAGTTTTTTCTCCGGAAATTGATAAAGCAAATCTATTTTCATGTTCGTCGTACCTCGTTGTGTTTCAATTGTGAAATTGCACGACTCGCTCGTGTCGTCATTTTTGAAAATTTTATCGCCTTTACGAATGCTAACTTTGCAGTCGAATTTACTAAATGTTGATCCGACGCACTTGACAATTGGCTGATCTTCGGAATCGTGGCCTTTTCCGATTTTGCCTTTAAAATAACCTCCTGGTAGAATACTTGACGCCGGTGCGCATAATGCAATAATTGTGATTACAACTATACTGACACAAGTCGGTGAATTATAGATGTTCATTTTATAAAAACTGTAATTTTTCTAAAATAAAAATAAAAAATTCTCATGATAATTCAATGTCTGGAATCGTACGAAAACACACATTCGAATAACATTAAAACTCACCTGAGTAAACGAAAGCACTGAAACTATCGACGACACGACTGCTCCGGTGACTTGGGCAAAACTGATCGAAATGTAGCACCTAACGGAACATTTATACGCTCGTCACGGCTCAAGCTTTAAAGCATGTAACGTGATTGTTCAAGTCGGCGATAACACCAGGCAGTCCTCATTTTAGTGAAAGGTGCCTCGGGAAAGACCGTCGTAAACAAAAATGCGAACGAACTTGGGATACTTTCGAAACTAATGTTACATTGAGCATCCAGGACAATTTTTAGAAAAAAGAGATTATTTTCAAAAGCAAATATTCGTAAAGATTTTTTTTTAGGTCACCTTTTCGATCTCGTTGCCGAGAGTCACGGATGCATGATAAAAAAAGAATATAAATTACGATTATGATAACACCTATTACGCAGAAATGATTATTACTGCACCTGTTTTATTGCATCAATTGCAGTGCTGTACACGTATAATATGTGCTAATGACCGTGAAACAAAGTGTGTATAAAAAAAAATTTTTTTTTATTGCAACAATACAGTTTGTAGTCTTTAAATGTAAACTGTACAACAATATATTATAGTCATTAAATATAGTAAACTTATAACTAACAGAAGAAAAAAAAGAAAAGTTTAATTTTTCTTCAAATCGATTTTTTGAAACACAATACGATGTTTGATAGCGTTAGTTTCGTAAATTACAGTTAGCATCTCCAAGTCGCAAATCACTATGACATTGTCCTTATTGCTTATAGGCCATTTCAGATGATGAATCTTCCACCGAATTTTGTGACTAGGATCGAATGCGAAAGTTTTGAGTATTATATTATTTGTAATTGTAAATAGCATAATTAAGTGATTATCCGTTTCCAAATACATAACATCAATGACTTCCATCGGTGTATCGACATTTATTTGCTCTTGATAAGATTTTACCGGGCTATCGGGCGAAATGACGCCAATCGCGCAAATGAAACTCATCGAATCGCGTTCCTCTGTCTCTTTGCAATATACCATCGCGTTTTCGTAGTGTTTGATCAAACGTAGATACGTGGTTTTTCGATAGAACCACCAACATTCGTAGGTCAATCCTTTCGTCGCTCCGGGAGAAAAATCGTTAGGCATTTTTTTTTAATTGTTCGCCGCTTGTGTCGAATCGAACGATGTGATACTCTATTTTTTCGCGAGTATTGCGTAGTTCCTCAGATGTTAGAATGTCGAAAACGTTTTTGCAAAAGACTATCGCATAGAATTTGTCCTTTGTATTGATAAAAGATCGAGATTCTAGATATCCACAATTACTCATACTTAAACTTTTAGTTTTGTTCACGACAACGTTAGAGCCCTCGGCTTTTTTATAATAAGGCGTGTAATGCCAGAATACGACAACTCTTTTGCGAGGAAACTGATGCAAATCGTAAATCCCAGTGGCTCTGGCACTTTGATCCGCGGCAAGCACGACATTGCAACGATTATCGACTTTTTTGTCAGACGAGTGTAGATTCAATTCGCAGTACACTTGATTTTTTCTTCATTCATATTTTTTGTACATTCGATTATCGGAAAGTCACCAGCTGCGTCACTTTTGCCTGTTTTCACTTGAGTGCCTTTCGTCAATGGTATGTAATATTCTGACTCAATGTCAGTGTTTATGCTCCGGATACTTGACGTAACAGAAAGAATAATTTTTCATAAATTTTCATGGTTAATTACCGAAACATCTGCAAACATTCTATTCTGAATTTCGTATGGTTAACTTTCAGATCTATGTTTTTCAGAATTTGAAAGACTTACCCAATTTTACAAAAGTCATTTACCAACTACACAGCAGTTCAAGCTGCAATGTGGATGTTTCGATAGTTATTGCAAGACTGGTTTTGCGGTAGACAAATTTTATCTTTACATTCAAGTATACTCGTGAACCGGTTAGATTTTGCAAAAATGTAGTTGCATACGTGCATTGCGGGGTTTACCCGGTGAGACGAGAGAGAAGATGAAATTTTTGAAATAAGTTTATAGAAATTCCTGAAATGTTCCTGAACAGTTTAAAGGCGTAATTTTATAGAACCTATGTGAACTGAACAATACTTTAATTGATATGTCGAAATGAAATTTTTTCGTGACTATAAAGTTTTATTTTAAAGGAACAATACGTGAGTTTACCACTGCCATGGAATTATTGGCACATTTTTTTTAACTATTCCATAAGTAAATTATTATGATGTTAGAAACTTACCTTTCTATCAAAACTGTGATGAAGTTTGCCCAAAATACTCTGCCTGAAAAAAAGACATTACATTCAATCAAATGTGCATTTTAGCGTATTGCAAATCAAATAATTTGCCAAATTATAATTATAATTTTCATTAAGTATCAGAATAAGCACTCAATATTATTATTGATTATTTTAGAGAATCATTTGGTAAAGCATTTACAATGCCAATTTGTTCGTTGAAACTTAACACCGAGCTTACCTCCTCTTGGTCGCCGGCTACTTCAATTTATAACATTGAAGTGGCAAGTATCGATTACTGGCTACTGGCTAGGATGCAACTTGGTAACGAGCATCGAGTTACCATCTAGCAAGGCAAGTCAAAAGGATACTATTTTTTTTTCAAAGTGTATACGTCAAATATGTTTGAGTTATTTCATTAAATTAATTGGCGTTTCGTACAAAAACTATTTCCAAGCTCCGTAGAAAGTATACAATCATTTAGAGTTCGAATGGTAATTGACATGTAAAGTTTTTATCTAAAAGGGAAATTTGTTAAGAGTACGTGTATGCGGGAAAGAAAGAAATGAGACAGGAAATGAATCAGTATGTATGCACTTAGTGGAAAACTCATTTTTTAGTCGATTACAAACGATTTATCAAAGACATTTTATTTGTATTAAATTTTGCATATGCTTACTTATATCTTCACTATCTAATTATAGATTTATTTTATAAATTCTAAGTCTTCGAGTTGCCAATTTGATTGAAATTCAAACAATTTGTTTTCATCTCATATCAGAGTAACACATCAATCTCGTAATTGCACACACCCGCTATTGGATGTATGTTTTGGATCGTTCTTTTTTCTCTTACGGCGATTATGCATTGCTGACAGCAGCAGCATCAATACTTAAAACTCATAAACATCCATGAAAAGCACAGTGCTGATATCAGCCAATTTCATGTGTGTGCAAACATTAGCCATTCAGTCAGTCATGTCTTATCTGACAGATGGGTTGACGTCAATACGCATGTTAAAGGGAAAATAAGCGATAAATTTAAACTTTCTTTCTAATAAAACTGAACTTTTATTCGTTAAAAACTACGTTAATGCACATGGGTTTAAATAATTTGGATTTCGCTTGAAAACAATGATTTAACTTAATAATACTTTGACTAGTTGCAATACGTATAACAGATACTTGAAATGGTAAAAGAACAGTTACGCTTTTTAAACTTACGTGTTAATACGACGTACAATGTTATCGAGAAGCATTTCTTACGAAGATGCGAAGCTTCAAAATACTCGCGAGTTTTGATGAGTCAATGTTTTCTTCGCGCTGCTGCTTTGTCGATGCAGTTTACAAAATAAATCAATACTTTATGACTATTCTCTTTTAATTTACGTAGTTTCCTAACTTTATCGTCAATTTCTCGGATTCGCAATTTTTTTTTTTTTTTTTTGCTGAGAATTTTTTTGCTGGCTAAACACGTCAACAACGTGTTTGCAATTCGATGTTTTTCCGCGAAAGATTACAATGAAAAAATAAATAAATATTCGCTTGCTCCCCCCGAAAAAAAAATCTAAACTATAATCAAGCTGCGTCACTTATAAACTACGTAGTATTTCCAAGACTTGCAATAGCAAAGTTTATATTACACGAACACAAGTCACTCGAAGTAACAGTTGAAAGTAAATAAGAGCACTTGATCCCTAACAAATCTCAAAGCAACACAACGCGCGTCACACTTCCGTCGAGTTTTCACGAAGTTTCGCCGGCAGAGCAAACGTTTGCGTCACAAGACAACGTTTCCCTTCGACGTGCGTCTCGCAAACGAAACCAAAGTTCGCCTCAATCTCGTTGAAACCTCTTATTCGACACTTTCCCGCAGTTGCCCGAGAATCGATCGGCATTACATAAGTTACATGTCGATCTTTTTCCATCGCCGCCAGCATAATTTCATTACCATCGATCGCCAGTAACAATAAATTTCCATTTTCCAAACGACGCACACCAAAGACGTCGATGTAACCAGGCAGATTGGTTCGATACTCGATGACTGTGTTCCTCGTAGCGTCGTAATACGTGCACTCGATGATTCTGGCTTTACCGATCACTCGGCCGCAAATCGCTAAAGAGCCTTCTCCATCGGCATGACTCACTGTTTGTCGAATATCCGTGCGAAGGTTCAACGACCTCTTGACGTTGCCCGCGACCACGTGACTGAAGTTCGCGCTGGGATCGTTGTAGGTGCCGTAGACGAAAATGCCCGCCGAACGATCTTCTCTGGTGACTGCCGATGCCGATATGTGTTCCAATTGGATGGGTAATGCTTCGATATCACCGAACTCGTTGCCGTAGGAATCGTAACTCTCGCGGGTCGACGAACAATTCTCGTAGTAAGGATGACAAGTGACCACTGCGTCGAAACCCTCGGCGAATGGTACGACTGCTTGAAGACGACGACGCGTTCCGAGGAAGTAACGATGTAGAAGAGTTTTCACTGCGGCGCATGTACTCATCTCGATGATGGTGATGCGTTTGATGTAGAAGATCGATTGGTAATAGGAAGAGGTGCCTCTTTGCGGCTCGAAGTCACCCCACACGATCATCACTTTGTTTTCGTTGAGCTGATGGATGGACAGTAACTCGATGTCGTCCATGTCTTCTTTGGCGGTGAGGGTTACAGGACAAACGTCGGTTGAATTGTCTGTCAAGTGAATCGTTATGGTGCACTCCAATTGTACCACTTTGTTGGAGTTTGTGCACTCGATGACGAGTAGGTGGTTTGGGTCGATGCCGTTCTCCAGCTTCACGTGACTGCTCTCTAATAACGGCAATTGTATCATCGAATTCGAATTTTCACTCTGTACTAGTGGTAGGATCGTTAAACAAGCGATCAATAATCTGTCCATTGTTGTTTTTTTTTCTCAGATCTGCAATTGATTAGTTTTTTATATTTTAAAAATGTTTGATTTTTCTATAAGAGGACGAAACGTAGAAAAAAATAATTCATAATAAAAAAAGTACACTTGAAAATAATTGCAAGGACACAGGTAATACAAGCTTGAAAAAAAATAAGAAAAGTAAACCGATAAAAGAATATAAAAAAATCTCTTACTTGTCTAAAAGAACAAAAATACAGCTGTCTTCAAAACACTGTAAACAAAACAAAAAACTACGGAACACACTGCGTCACGAGGCGTTTGTCAGGACTGCTAAAACGGAACTGTTCGTGAAAACGTACGATTCGGAACTGCTCGTAAGTGGGAGAAAGAGATTAATTTATATAGACGATTAATTCACGCAGCTCGGATGCTTCTCTCTCTCTCGTGTCTTGAAATTGCACGATATGGAGAATGATTTCACAAGTTCGGGTTTCTACGCAGCGAAGCAGTGTTATAGTGCGTCATTACGGAGAATGTACATACATATCGTATGTATATTCACGCATTCGACTGATATTACGGGGAGAGAAAAAAATTCTGTAATTACTCAATTCCTAACTCACTAGGAATTTAAAGTGATAAGAGCATGACTTTTACTGATGTTTAGTATAGCCAAGCCTGCACAAATTGTCAAAACAAAATGTTGCAATTTTTCTGTTTATGAATCTCAATCGTACCAGTCAGCGAGTTAGGAATGAACAATATGCAAAAAGAAAACAATCGTAAATATGTTTGTCAGTAAGAAATTTATTAGAATCAAAACAGCCATAAGTTATCTTAACACCTGATAAAGAAACATGAAAAATGAGCGGCAGTTCGTCTCGTTTCGAAACATTTGCAATCAATGCAATTTTCAAGACAAAGGAGAATAAAGAACACCGCGAAGAAGGGGTCAAGTTTGTCAATACTTTCGTATCTTTCCTCTTCTCGTCCGGATGCGATAATTTATATCACGCGCTGATAAAACACACGACTTCCGTTCCTTTGGCTTTCTTATCGAACTTACGAAATGCGTATATGAATTATTGCATCTCTTTCTCTCTCAACTGCGCTCGTGCGACGGCAATTAGTTTCTTCGAATCCGGCGTGGAAAAAAGCTGATGTAATGTTTCGAGGAAATAATCGGTGAAAATGTCAAAGTGTAAGGTGTCAATTATGGGAATCATTTATCAGGATGAGAAAATTCGTATCTAAAAAAAGATAGCGTACAGATTCCGAGCCTTCAATTTCTTATCGAATTCGAACGAAATGCACACGAAATCTACATCTCGCTATCGGTAAAATAAAAATTCTGAGGATCGCGTAAAGAAAGCGTAGTAAGATAGTATTTCCCAGTTTTAATTGGTGGGTGTGGCAATTCGCTTTCGGAGAAACAAGATTATCAATTTTATGACGACTCTCTTTTTTTTTGACAGAACGTTCATTCCGTCACGTATAGCAATAGTATAGTGGCATTTGATAAATTGACCAACGAGTAGTGTATTTGGAAGAAGAGTTGTGAGAGTTTTCATTGATCGGTCGGGAGAGCTGACCTACCCGACGTTTTACTGTACTACAACTCGCCTTGATCTCAACTTTTATCAATTGTATTGTAGTAAAGTAACCTCTCTAATGTCAATCATTCCCACGGGCTTCATCGCTGTCAATCTGTGATTTAATAGCCATTGTACGATTCACGAATCATAAGTTTGCCACACTTTCCACATCGTTATCGTACCAATGAATGAACGTCGCTTTACATTGATGCGCTGTTCGCGATATTTACAATTTTCGTAGAACAGCTTTGATATGAAATATCATGATAAACTTTTCGTCTAACTGAATTATTAATATTATGATTTATAATATATTCGGGATATCCCGTGCTAATATTATTCACGCATGAGAATAGATCGTGTGACAAAACCATATTGTGAATAATTTCGTGATGAGGACGTTCGATTCCCATAATGTGACGTAATAGTAAATCCAAAATTATCGAAAATTTGTTTGACGCCCATGCGAGTGGGAAGTGCCCACGCTTGGTCGGGGATGTACATTTTTTGGACAGCCAAACTTGAGAATGATGTTAGTCAACGTCGGGTATTTAGTACCTCGAATGAAGTCTCTTTTGCTGCACAAGTATAAGTATGATATAATCCATCTGAATCGGTTTCCTAAAGTTTTTTGGCTATTTCTTAACTATCGATTTTCTAAATTGAACTAACATCTAATACAAATAAAAACTAGAAATTATAGATATGCGAAATTATAATGAATTTATTTACAAAAAATAACATTCAAATTACTGTTTAACAATATTTAACAACTATCTATCAATTCATATTTAAAGGTATAGTTTTATCAATTGAGCCTCGATCTAATCGGCTTGGTAGATAAAATTTATCAACAATCAAACTATGTTTATCCTCGTCATTGTTTTCTTGAACGAAAATGAAAATTCCAGTATGCTCGTCCAATCCCATAATAAAAAATGATAAATATTTCGAAAATATCGGATACTGCTGAACGATAGGAGGTCTATCCGGTCTCATCTCAGCGACGGCTAATTGATACTTGTGGTTAAGAGTAAAACATACAATGCCACCATCCTGCAAATTATGTATTTCAACAATCATGAAATGATTTGGTAGCTTCGCTCTCATTTTCAATTCATTGTTCTTGATTATATCGTATTTCGTGCATTCGATTATCTCGCGATCGATTTCAAGAGTTCCACAAATCGTTAAAGATCGCTCATCATCGACGGCACTCGATAGGTACGACGACGTTTTTAGAGATGAATTGGAGATCTGCTTACTTTTTCCATCGGCAACGTAACTAATTCCAGTTTTCGCCGACAGTGGATTGTACACGAACAAACCTTTGGAGAGAGTTTTGCGTGAAACTGGTAGAGCTTTGACGGTATAATAAATGTCAGATAAATCTTCATGTACACCGATTTTATTGCCTTTCACGTTGTAACTTTGACGGCATGATTTACCTTCTCCGCAAGGCGAACCAACGAAAATCACGTCGAAACCATCCTCGAAACTCACTAAATCTCTAAGTCGAACTCTGCCATTTATTGGATCGGATGGGTATATTACACTATTCGAGATTACACATTGATCCATATCGATGGATGTGATTGTGTGAATGGAAGGTGTTGCCCATTGGTTACTCCACTCACGGCAGTGCAATAATAATTGATTTTTGGTAAATTGCTTAACTGTGAGCAATGTAAAACCTTCTGTTTCTATGTTCGTAGCGAGATTGATGTTGCATTGCTTTTTCGGCGCGTTTGTGAAATAAATTGTTACCACACAGTTGAGATGTAAATGTTCTAAGGTGCGAGTACATTCGGCGACGAGGAGATGATTTGTGTCGAGTCCAGATGCAAAACTCACGCTGCTGTTTTGTGATAATAGTATGTTGTGTACTTTTGCTTTTGAACTTCGACTTTCGCTTTGGATGATCGATGTAATTAGCAGTGCGAAGAACATCAGCAGTCTAGTCATCATTGAAGTTCTTTATTTGCAGCTTAATCTGAAACGAATTTTACTTTGATACGAAAGGATTTTTTTTAAATAAGTCTCAAATAGTTTAGGGCATAAAAATCATAAAAAGTGTATTGGCAGTTAATAAATATTTACCTGTCCACTAAAAACTTGGAAACTATTTAATTGTTAAAAATATCTACAAAGTATGTATAGGATAGAACACATAATAAATTATGCAAATCACTGTGAACGATTGCGTCCTTTTTATAAGATTGCAGATAAAAAAATTAAAATATTTCGAAGTGTTTGCTTGAACACTTTGTGTTCAACTAATGCAACTTCGGAATTGACCATGCAGACACTTTGCTTTAAATTTGTGTTACGAAGACTGATTGTCCAACTTTTAATGTTTCCGTTGCAAAATATCTTATCAAGCTTGACAAGAGAGCGCGTAATCTTATTTTTTTCAACGACTTTCGGAAATAAAAGTTGATTACTTCGTTGTCTCGAGAGTAAGCCTTTCAACTCTCTTGAATGAATAAAAAAATTATACTTATATATTTTTCGTTTATATCTCTAGAAGAAATAACCGAGATAAGTTCAGATAAATTATAAAAAAATATTACGTTCAACAATTATTTCCTATTTTTACTTGCATTTTACTTAATTCAATTCATTTTTTTTTCTGATGGAAACTTGAAAAGAAGTTAAATCATGTAGATACGCGTAATCAATCTAAACTCCGCAGTAGAGTGAAATGAGTTTAGTCAGCCATAATATGAAATAAAAGGATAGTTCACTCATATTTTATGCTAACAACTTACAACTGTTTTCCACAATTCAATCTACTGAAATTGAAATTAAAAAGTGATGGAAGCCAAAATCATAATCTGTGAAATCCTACAGTAGCA
The DNA here is from genome assembly GCA_035047105.1 of Galeopsomyia nigrocyanea. Taxonomy (NCBI): domain Eukaryota; kingdom Metazoa; phylum Arthropoda; class Insecta; order Hymenoptera; family Eulophidae; genus Galeopsomyia; species Galeopsomyia nigrocyanea. The sequence continues at coordinate 20,310 of JAWWMK010007198.1, forward strand.
TAAACCGAGTTTGGTCAGACCATTTCTTAAATTAAAAATCAAAAGTATACATAACATACTTATCAAGTCTAACGGTGAGCTATAAAAAACAATTTTGTTGCAGTTGAATTTACAAAAAAGGAGATGTGCATATTTAAATTACTAATTTAAAACATTTTTATTGAAAAATGAAATTAATATATGAATACAATAATTTCCCAAATCGAAAAAATTGTAATGGATTCTACGAGTGCTGAACTTGAAGAATCGATTATCAGAAATTGATTCACTACATGGAAAAATTGTTAAAAAAATTCAAAACCAAAAATTTGGTTGCGCTTTAATTGTTATTTCACAAATTCTTTCTGAGTCTATGTCTCTTTGACACTGAATTACACCCATTTGATTCGACGCGAAATCTAACCGCACAATCACGTCACTCCAATATTCGAAATGTCGCAACGACATCAATTTCGACGATTTAAGTTCATCGCTGTGGATAATGCTCGACGTAGCCAAAAGCATTAAACACGTACCTAGTAATACCCTCATTATTAGAATTTCAATTAGTGATCTACAAGTAATTCGTTTTATCCTCAATAACGTACTCCGAATTTTACAACGCAAACGAGAATGTAATTTTAATCTATTAACAACTAACTTGGGCAGCAAAAACTTACTTGATGCTTTTAATTGTCTGAGAAAACTTAAAAGAGCCGAAAATAAAAAACTTCGAAACGCTCGGTTCAACAACTCGTACGGAACTGAAGTTACACTATGTGCGGTCAGTATATGTGTAATATACTTAACGAGTCTAACGGGCAGTAACATGAAACCAGTTTTGCTGTTATTAAGTTTTTGCATCGCAAAAGATGCAAACTGTAAATGATTCTCGTGCGGTTGGATTTCAATAAAAAATCAAATTTTTTAATAAAATTTAGTTTTCAAATCGAATATTAATATTAAATAAAAAAAATGTGCTCAGAATGTGACTTACCTCAGCCAATGGCCCTGGGATCGAAAAATTTGTCGATGTAAGGTCTCTCACGAAGGTGGCTGACTGATATGAAACAGATAAAAATAAATTCATCAGATTCATGGAAAAAAAAATTGGGTAAGAATATTTGTAACATCTATGCTTGAGATATATATTTTTTAAATTTAAATATATCCAAATATAAATGCCGAATTCTCAAAAATTATAAATTTTAGTGATCCTGAACCAAGAAAGAAAATTATTTTATCCAGCTGAAATTAGACACCTGACAATTCTGCAGTAGAGTAAAGCGAGTTTGGTCAGCCAATTTATAAAATACAGTTTTTTCATGCATAATAATACGCATATTTAATATTCTCATGAGAAACTTATTTTTTCTCCGAATAAAGAAAGCGAGAAAAGATTTATGAACTAAATAAATAAGTGTTGCAATATGGAGGTTTCAGTAAGTATAGGTTTTTCATGAAGGTCAATGATCGAGTAAACGATGAAAAACATATTATTTATTGACTTTTAAAAATTTAATTTCAGAGATAGATAGACAGACAAACTTTTATTTGTATTCATATACATAAAAATGCACAGCATTACAATTCAGAGTGTATATATAATATGTCAACTAAAGTAAATTTAAGTAGTCTGGTTTATATTTTTCTAATAGGCTGATACTACCATTTGGATAGAAACGATAACCATTATCAAATATAAAACCTTGCGAATGATTTTTACCGGCATTTTCCCTTCCTTCAAACACCGCTTGTTTTTGCAAAACTGGATGTTCACCGATCTTGTTACTGTTATCGTCGTAATTCTCATAGTATACCTGGTCGGCTTCACGTCGGCCCTCTGCAAAAATCACGTCGAAACCATCTTCATAGACAATTAATTTGATCAGTAACGAGTGTCTCGCAACATCTGCAATCTGTTCTTTTCGACCAAAAGTTATAGTTTTCACAACAGTGCAATTGTCCAAGATTCGCAGTGTATCAGTAGGAACCAAGTCACTATACACATAATCATCAGGTGCATCTTCTGCTTTACGTCTGTAGTCCTTGATATGCACTATAAACTTGTTCCCTTTCATTCGTTCAACTTTCACCAGATCTAATTTTGTCGTATCAGTATATGCCGGCTTGACGTTCGTATAACAATCATACAAATCCGATTGATCAGATGAATTAACTATGCTAATATTAAAGTTCACCGAATAAACTCGAAATGGTCCATGTGTATAAATATATGAAAACTGAGGCCATGCCGCAACGATAGTCTGGTTTGATTCCAAATTATCTGGCCAATTATGCTGACATGTGTGTGACTTCGGGTCAAACTCGACACTTGCTGCTTGGACGTATTTTTTTGAAATAGTCAGAAGCGTTAAACATGCTATCAGTAGTCTACTTTTTGAATACACCTCGACCATGATAATATGAAATAAATTTATCGAAATCTGTGTCAATTATTTTTTTAGTTATTAAACTACTTTTTAAATGTTGAATCGATAATTTCTTTTCGTGTTTTATAACGTTAGAATAACATGCACAGATAAAAAAAATGTTATACGATTAATTATTTGCATACCAGTTTTGCGTAGACGTATAATATAAATATAATGTGACTTTTCTTCTGTTCACTCTGACAATCAAATGCTGACTGTTTTAGTTGAGAGCGGAGCTACATGGTTATATATGATTCAAAATCATTACGAAATTGATCAGATCCCGCGTCACAACATTGACTGACGATAATGAAAATAGTTTTGCAATATTTGTAATTGCCACGACAAACAGCTTTATCAAATGTTGAGTAAAGCAATCTGTCGTCTTATTCAGTGTAAGTCAATATTTCGTGGATCGATGGAATTTTGTTAATATATGGCCAATTCCACAAAAAAGTGCCTTAATTCGGCAGTGTTTTTTGAAATATTTAAACTGAGGGTACGCTCTCAATTTTAGGGTTACGCGGTTCTACGGAACGTCAAAAGTTTCTTAATGCTCTTGCCCACCCTTTCCTTTCATGTGACACCTCCTTTTTGCTTGTGACAGTGTTAAAATCACGTGAGAACTCTAGCATCGATAAAAACGAAAATCGGAGCTTTTCTGGTTTCTTGTGGTTTTTTGGAATTTAATAAGAAACGCAAAATCATAGCGTTAATCGGACTTCAGAATCGAATTCCCCGGCTCAAAATCCGCCGGAAACCATGTTCTTCTTACCTCAAATGCTTTCAACATTAAAAAGAAACGAAGAACGAGTTCGCAATTAATCAGTGACAAGTGAATTCCAGGCTGATAATTCGCAATTAAAGTATCTCGACAAATTATGCATAGCTCACTGCCTGAAAAGCATCTTCATTTCTCAACCATCTGCCGCGTGCATCAATATCGGCAAATCCCTTGATATCAAAGGCAGTGGATGTCAAGCTTCTCTCGGACGATTAATTCCCTCGCTTCAAAGTGGAGCTGCGCGAGTAGTCACCGGGGCCGAAAATTATCATCCCTCATTTTTTTCGCTGATTAATTGCATTAGCGCTTTTTTTTTGCGAGAAGACGAGTTCTTTTATTCATTTTCTTGAAAAAGAAATTTTGTCGTGAAAAGTGAAAAAAAAGCTCGATATTTAGAACTATAAACGAAAAAAAAGTTTATGTGTCTAACACAGTTGCGATATAAAACAAGTGGTACGTACCTACGGTTCGACATCTGCAGTGTGTAAAACCCGGGGCATTTGAAAAGTGTGAACCGCAGCGGTAATTGCCATCATCGTCGGAGAGAGTGTACGAACCGCAAACGATCAAACGGCTCGGGCTCTCTCTCGTGTATAACGAGTTATCCTTGGCTTTTGAAAATTCACTCTGACCTTCCTCTCTCAACGTTAAAAGCGAAAGAGAGTTTGCCTTCCTTTTTTTTCTATTTTTTTTTTGAAAAGTGATGCTTATTTTCGGCCTTTGTCACACACTGTCTATACACGAGATCCGGTCTGCGTCGTGGTCGTTGCAATTTTGTTTCGAATGTATATATGTATACATCGTGGTAGAACCCTTGCCAAAACTGGATTGTTTACACGAAGTGCATCGGAGTTTTCCTTTTTTTTCTTTTAACCGTTCCTTTCAAACCGAGCTCGCGTGCAGTTTTCGTTTTGTCTTCACGTAACCTCGTTGTACACATTTTTTTTTAATCGTCAATTATGCGATCAACAATGACCGATCGACCGTATGATTTTTCAATGGACTCGAGAATCAGAAAAATAGCAGAGCAGTGTTCCGCTTCGAGAGAAGGCGGAAAAACGTCGTTTGTAAACCGACGAATGAATCGTCAGGTTAATTCCGATGTACAAAAGAAGGTAAATGAATGCGAAAATCGAGTTGTCAACGGCAGAAGACGAAAGGAAAAAGAAAGAAACGAAAGATGAAAAGGCCAATTTACTAATCCATTAGCCGTTAAGCTGGTCACTCGATTACTCGAATTACGGCTGTATATTAAGCTGCTATTTGCGCGCTTCTCTTGCAATGTTTAAATGAACCTTCGAGTCGGCATGGAACATTAAAAATATTTTCGCATTGAAAGGAGAATTCTTCTCGGTAATGAACTTGAATAATATGAATTTTCTAAAAGTAGAAATTGATTTTAAAGTTGAAAAGAGACTTTTCGCGAAATAAAGAAAAAGCTCTTTCATTTAGCCTCTCTTTCAGCGATTAGAGACTTGCCGCGCGCGCAAGTAGAGAGCACAACCGCAGCACCGAGACTTAATTGCGTCGGTCGTAATCACCATAGCGGCTGCGACGACGACGACGACGACGACGTCCGTCGGGTCAAGTGTCTACGGCGGATTCGTTATAGTCGCGAACTCGAGATCCAGTGCGAAGTATATAGACCGACAGTTGTTATTTTATTTATTTTTGTGTGTGTGTGTGTGTGTGTGTGTTTCTCTCTGGTCTAGTTAAATTTTCTACGTGGTTGCACCTGTTGTATGTATTTTTTTTGTTTCATCGCAAAAGTGATTTTTAGTGCATGTGACACTTTGCTTGGATAAAATTCTAACCGAGATTCTAACTACACGTAGCAGGAAATTAAGTAGATTTTTTTGTAAATTGAAATACAAAATTCCTGATCATACAAGTTTTTGTGCTATTACTTATTTCTCTTTTGGCATGATTAATAAATTGGTGTAGTAAGTTGCGATCTGGCCATGTTTTATAAAAAAACGTGTATATCTCAACATTATCGCGCTTAGTCGGGGTTCCCTGCTTGATAAAAATAGAACAAAACTTTCGTCAGTGATAAATTTTTTAAATTATACAAAATCACTTAGACATGTAAATAGACAAAACTCCAGAAATCTATGATATAAATTAACCGAAAAAAAAAAAAGTTTGCTTATCAAGGAAAATGCCCTAAAAACGCGACCACCGTAGAAGCATGTTCAGCCGCTATACGCAGACTCGGATGGAAAATGCGTTGATTTTTATACAGACGGAGAATCCTTCTCCTACATTGGGTATGTTAATTTATCGAGAATTGGTTATACCACATTGCTTTAATGAAAATATCTGTAAATGTTACCCAAAATGATTTTTTTGTAGCTATGCTAAACCATTTTGTAGACCCAATGAGAAACCTACAGAAGATCTTAGCAAACCTCATCCGCACTGTTGTCCAAAATGCTAAGCACGTGCCTACCTAAATATGCTCATCATTTTTGTCGTTAGAGCATGTACGAAAAGCTCGAATAATGCCTGAAATCACTTAGCATTGATCACGATTTGTTGTACTGACAAAAATAAAAAAAGTTTGCGATGTTATTATGTTCTTTCTCTAAAGAGCTGAATAAATTTATAAAATCGTCAAATTGTTTCTCTCATTTTATTTATTAATAGATACCTAATGGAAATTCCATATAATCTACCTTTTTCCAACAAGCAATGCATGAACATGAATCGTTATAGGGAAATGTTTGTTTTTTTGCAACCTTTGAGTACATTTTAGTGCCTTCGAAACTAAAAACAAAAATAAAAAGTTGATAGTACAAATGAAGGTCGATTCGAATAGTAATGTTGGTTTGAATAAGACGTAGTTCTTACGAATTGATAATAAGTGGCGATTTCGTTTTGCTTTATAGAGAGAAGCATATCATCTCAACATTATCACATTCACTCGATATGCCAGCTTGATAAAAGTTGAAATAAAAATATTTCCAATAAAATTTTGTAAATTTATATGAAGTCTTTCATAATCATGAAATACAAAAAAAAAATTACTAAAAATCTGTGATATAAATTTGCGTCAAAAGGAAATACGTAAACTTCACTTGAACTATGAATAAAAAGCCTTTATTGCTAGTTTAGACTTGGACTTGATTTTTGCAACGGTTATCCGGAGACACGTGCGCTATCTCAATGCTTATCAAATTCGAATTTTTTCCACAGAGTAGATTCAATGCATCCCTGAAGAAGCTGACCGATATATAAACGGCGTATGCACCATTACTCTGCACAGTATCTCTTTAACTGTTTACACGGATAACGTTTCAAAATGAAATACTTCGTGATTTTGAGTTTGGTGGCATTTTGTGCCTACCAGTTGACTTCAATTCAAGGTATAAATCCGATTCTAAATATTTTCCTTTGAAATATTGTCATTTTTTTAATGGAAATCGAAATAATTTGATATACTAGCGGCTCCGAATGCTCGGGAAAAACGTTGGGTAGCTACTGGAGATTGCCCGGCAAACACGACCACCGAACAAGAATGTATAGACTACGTACACCGAGATGGTAAAGGATGCAGTAGAGTTACAGTACACGGGCAATCCTACGAAATTGCTGGGTATGTTACAATATCGAGAATGTCTTTTTCTGAAAATGTACGTAAACGTTGTCCAAAATGATTCTTTTTTTCTTTTTAGCTGTGGTGTTACATTTTGCGAAATCGATGGCAAATCATTCAAAGCTACTAAAGAAGATCTTAGCAAGCCTTACCCTGAATGTTGTCCAGATTGCTAAGCGCGTGCCTATCTGGAAACACTCATTATTTTTGGTCATTGCAGCATTCACGAACAGCTCTAATAACGAATAGAATCACTTGATCACGACTTGCTGTTTTGACAGAAATAAAAAAAGTTTCCGATGTTATTATGTTCTTTAGATTTTCTTTTAGGTTTCTAAAGATTATATAAACTATTCAATTTATTGAAATCTTTCAAATGTGTCTCTAATTTCATTTACTGACAGATACCAAATAAAAATTCTAATATCCTTATCTGTTACAAAAATACTTTATATGAGTATACATTATTATACGTAAATTTCTGTTATTTGCGAACTATAAGTAAATTTCCACATCTTTTTAACCATAATTAAACGTGCATCTATGTGCATAAAAAATTAGTTGTAAAAATGAACATTGAAAAATATTATGTTTATTGAAAGTATGCGTAAAAAATAGTTCATGTGCAATGAGACTTTGACCTATTTTGCAATAACTGCGAAGACATGTGCACTATCTTAATAGTAATCAAACTTAAATTTTCCTCTCTAGAATATAGACTCGAAGGCTAGAAAAGCTGAGAGAGATATGTAGACGTAATATGCTATTTCTAGTTGCACT
>JAWWMK010007219.1:0-27843 GCA_035047105.1 Galeopsomyia nigrocyanea
TGTTGTAACTCTGGTTAAACTTAACCAAATTAATCGTGCGAGGCATCATTGTAAAGGGTGAACGGGCAGCTTTCAAATGAAACCACGTGCGTTAAAAAATTCGCTCGCAGTTAAAAGTTATAGCTGTTTAAAATCTTAGTGGCGGTATTAGGTTCTCGAACCTTATATATTAAAGTCTGTTGGATAACAGATACTCACCCACGTGTGTCGAATTCGCCATGTATCCGGAGGCTGTGGCGCGCTGTTGCGATACTGCCAGTAGGCGAGTAATCGAGCATTGCTCGGCAATGAGTAAGGATTCACGCATTTCTTCGATTTCGGCTTGCTGCGAACGAACAAAAAAAAAAAAAAGAAGTTTAGCGACGATTTTCGCAATACGCTCGAGGCGTTGATTAACACTTGGCTTGTATAGCTAATTGGGAAAAGTTGTATGATTATATATACAGTTGCGGCAAGTGCATTAAACTTCAATGATGCAACGGTTAATCATTCTGTTATTCTCGCGCTCTAAAGCCGTAAAGAGAGACAATAAAAAAAAAAGTGCATAATATACACGTACCTCTCGTCGCGATTCTCCTTGCTGTTAGTCATGGTATTTCAATTAGCCAATATCGGAATTCAATTTACCGCGGTTAAACAACGGCATTTCCTCTTCAAGCGAAAAGAAGAAAGAAAGAAAAAAACGAAAATGTAGACCAAAGGAGAAAGAATTAGTTTTGTCGTCGTAAAGCCAAGTCTCCTTCTTAGATTATCCGAAGCGTCGTCATCATCGTCGTCGTCGGTCGTTTCGCGTGGTTGCGCTCTGCTGGGCGTTCTTCCTTATTTCTCGCGTGCCCCTCGCGAGCGAGCGCGATCGAAAAATGGGATCGCGAGGCGAACGCGCTCGTCCACTTTCGACTTTGCGCCGTCGAGCGCCAAATTACACGCGCACTTTGCGCCAACGAGGCGCGCCCAGTCGCAAACAATATATTGTGGTTTTGTTTCAACAATGCGCTGCAACAATGTGTTTCTGTGTTCTGCGCTTGAGGTTAGCGACTTGTTTTGTTTGCGTTGCTATAGGAGCGAGGTGAGCTTTCGATTTATGGAGTATTGATTTTGATAGAGCTTTTATATGGTCGTTTTGAATTTAGTTTTTGTTCTGATAGATTTTTAAAGATACATACAACTGAAATAATCTGACGAGATTTTTTTAATTTCAACTGAAACATCTCCATAGTTTCGAACATAAAAAATGACAAATTGATAAAAATTTAGATTTCTAAAAAAGGAATCTAGAATGTCCGAAACGAGAGAAAAGATTGAATTTAAAATCAGAAGTGAAATTTCGAAATATTAGACGAATCACGATTTGCTAATTTTTGACAGATATAACCATGACGCAGATCCGAAAATGAATAATGCGCGCGAGGGAGAAATTTTTTTCGCTCAGTCTCAATTTCGATCTCATTAACATGGAAAAACACAACTCGACGATCTTTTCCATATTTCTATAGCTCGTTTCTCAAGAATGCCACAATAACTGCGCCGAGCTATTATATCCGCACCATCTTTCTCGCAGGATCGTAAAAACGTTTTTTCGCTCGACTAATAATTACACGTATACGCTATAATACTTTTAGAACACAACGTTCTTTGGAGAGAAATCGGTATTTTTAAATTCATTAGAAAGAAAAACCCACAATTAATTACAATGACACAATCAAGGTGTAGGAGAGTTAGCGTGTCAAAATTAGAACGTCGTTAACGCCGTAGTGCAAAAGAGAGTACATAGCAGGAAAATGTCAAAAAAAAAAAAAAAAAGGAGAGAGGAGGTAGGATAGGTAGAAGGAGGTAAAAGGACACGCTCTCGCCTCGTATAGTGGATCCCACTTTCATTGTTGTTTTATCTGGCGAGCCGAGCGCTACGTGTTATACTTTCCAGACCGAAGCCAGTTTAAGTTCTGTAGTCTCTTTATTCGCTATACTCGCGCTTCTCAAACGTCATCTTCTCTTGGATTAGAGAAAGTTTTTCGCTAATCTTCTTGGTTTTTTTTCCTCTTTTTCGTTTTCTCGTTATTTTGTGTGTGTGTGTATGCGCGGGGTCGTCGATCGACGCTTACACACGTGTCGTCGCACCTGTTGCTTTGGATAGACATGTAGTTTGCTTCTTTTTTTTTTTATTGAGTTGGACTTGCGTGGAGTGTAGTCGTTTTGGTGGAAAGTTCGAGTGAATTTGCAGTTGTGAAAAGCTCGGCTCCCGTCAATTATTCTTGGTAACTATTGAAGATTTGGATTCATAATTCGATTTAAGTATACTTAAAAAAAATATTTCGTTCGTATCGTAGTTCAAACAAAAAATTTATTTGCCATCATCAAAATTACTTGAGAATTTTTTTTGTTTGAATTAGTATTTCTGGTTTAGAAGATTTCGATGTCAACGACGCATCAAATTAAACTAGATAAATAATAGATAGAAAACAAACTTTCTAATTCCAGAATTCTCGAAAGAGCAATTTTTTATACCATAGTATAACATATTCGAAATGCATAAATAATCTTGTTTCTCAATACATATTACAAGTTTTTTTTAATTTAACGTAGAGTTAATTGTAAAACTGAGTCAGTTTTATGAGACGATTCTATTACGAAATTCCCCTACACATAATTGACTCCTTATCGAAAAATGAATAATGCAAACATGTCCCGAAACAATTCTATCTCGCTCGGAGTACAAATCTTCCTAAACAACGCAACACATATGAATAGATAACTTGCAAAATGACCTAACAAATCACTCCTACAGATTCTTCAACACAGTAGCAGGATCAATCTCGATCGCAATAACCGATATCTTTGACAATAAGAAAGGAAGAAGAAGAAGAAGAAGCAATCGACGTAACAATAAAACGATGCAAAGTCGATCATCTCTGGCATATATCTGAATAGCAATATATAACTTCGAGCTGCGTAATAAAGTGATAACTCCCTTGGTAGTAGGGGATCAGGTGTCGAAAGGCCGGCGAAAGTCGCAAAAGTGCGGCGCCCGGATATGTCATGCATCCTGCGCGCGGCAGGATTATTCGCGATTACTCTTACCGGCGACGCGCTGCTCATTATAATTGCTCGAGTCGACTCGATCGTGAATTGACAGTTCGATTGTACGAGTCTTGTCTGTTACTTTTGTAATATACGTTCGTAAGTATATGTGATATTTCGAATTCAAACTATTGTCAATAAGTAAATCATTCGTTTTTTTTTATATCTTCAGTTCGAAACTCGTGCAAAAAAATAAAAGAAAAAATGTCAAATAGACTGACGAGTTTACTAGTACTGTCGCTGATGGTGTTCGGTGGTGAATGCCGTTGCAGCGAACGACTGGAACGAGCGTTGGATTTGATGCAGCAACGTGGTAATTCGGCGAGAAGACGCTACGACACCGAGGATGCGGACACGGTTTATCACGAGAGATTGCGCTCCGCGCCCATCGATGTCTCCGTCATGAAAGTCGTCGTCGAGGTATTATATGAGCTTGCGGATTTTTTTTTTTTTTTTTGTTGAATTAGATTATTGAACGAATCTTAATCGCGAGCATCGTCTTCGAACGAAATTGTTAAATTAAGATTATATACTATAAAACCACTAAAAAAATAACTTGAAATAAGAAATTTTTGTTCTTAAATTTCGATGCAACAAGTGTTAAGAAAGATTTTTTTTTTCTCATTTTTAGTAAATTTTTTAATACTTAAGTAATTTTCATCGTACGTCAAATTAAGAAAAAAGTTTTCTTATTTTAAGAAATAATGTTGATAGATCCGTAGTTATTACTAATTTTAAGAAATTTTTTTACTCAAAATGACAATTTCTTAAAATACGAAATTTTCGATCATTTGTTTCTTAAAGTATGCAACAGAAATGAGAATTTTTTTTTGTATAGTGACCGAAAAAGCTCCACTTACGCAAAATCACACTCACTAGAGCACTACACATCAGCAAATTAAGATCTAAAAAAAAAAAAAAATAAATAAAGACAACTAAACATAGCGTTGATGATTGCAGATCCCGCACAGTCCAACAAGTAGCAGCAGCAGTAGTAGCCGCGACGGCATGGGTTGGGCGAAGGTGGAACGTTGCGCTTACGAGCCAAGCAACAATTCCGTGCGCACTCGAGTGGGTTTCAACGAGCTTGCGGTCACGGGTCTCGTGCAATTGGTCGTGCACGAGCCCGACTCGCCGCCCAGTGTTCGCGACAATCGTCATTTGCCCGCTGAATCTTGTCGCATGAGCTTGCGACTGAGACGCGCCGGTATGGAATTCTACACGAGTCCCATTGCACGCGGACGTGGACAGATGAGGATACGTACCGAATCGAGCTTTTTGGAGCCACGTTTCGCTTCGATTTACGCTTATGGCTGTCGAGCTGTGATCGCGCCTCAGACACCGCTTGCGACTTCCCATGATAGAATTGAATCTGAACCGAGGAAGAGAGAGTTGGATAAGGATGTTCTTTTGGTGAGTATGTGAAATTTTTTTTTTTAATGAAGGAAAGATGGTTAATTGTTGCAATAATTGCAGGAATTGAATTCGTTGGCGAACGCGACGTCGCACGAAGCGAAGAACATCGTGGAAGAGGAAGATTCGATCAAAGAGGAGAATCGTCTTGGCGCCTCGATCACCGCGTTACCCTCGGGCTACTCGAACGACGCGTTGCTCGACTCGCTTTGGCGTTCGCGCGGTGACATCGCTCGCGAGATGGAAGATGTTTTTCTCAGAAGCGCTAGCCAGGCTATCACACATTACATCGAGCGACAACTTCATCCCGCTATCAAAGAGACTCTTATGCTTAACATGGGATTTACCATCAGTTATGGATGAAATTTTTATTTTGAGAAATTTATATATTATATATATAGTTGTACAAAATTTACGTTCGTTTTGTTTTTTCTTTGTTTCGTGTATGTGAAGTTTTATTTATTGACGCTTTTACGAGTTTAATTTGTGTTTTAATTTTCTTTTTTTGCTTGTTTTTTTGTTTTAATTTACGGCATGCTTCGAAAAAGTAGAGGATAGAATTGAATTTTCTTTCGATTATTAATTTAAGAGTAATCTGTCTTTAAATAGATTTAAGGTAATGCATTACGTTTCATGGATTTTACGTTTGTTTTTATGCTTGAATAAAGGTTGTAACAAAATATATCGAATTTGTTTTATAGTTATATTGTAAGTAGAGAAAAGACTTTGTCATTTATGATTGCAAATATTTTTTTTTATTCAAAAATTTCTTCATTTATGCTTTTTAATTAAACTGTACAAATTAAAGATCGAATAAAGTAATCTTTACTGTATACAACTATGCTGTAACGTTTGACGTCATATTTTTTACATTTATAAACAAAGCAAATGTACAGATAACGCAAATAGTATCGTATTTTCTTTTTTGTAAAGTAATATTGGATTAAATTTTAATCTATGTATAATTTTTTTTTCGAACAGCATTTTCAATTGATTCGTAGACATTATTTACACATACAATTTATAATTTGACAAAGAAAATTGTATAAACGCCTGCAACACTTAAAAATCGTCAAATATAAATTCTAATCCCAACCAGTAATCAAACGATTTGTTTCAAAATCTATTATACGTCTGTAAATTTTCTTTGTTTATAAGTTCTTAAAATACGATCAAAATATAGACATGCGGCAAGACATTATGTCTATCAAGTTTCCCTTCATTTTCGGGAATACAAAACTCACTCGTTTAATGACTGAACATTATCACATAGAAAATAGAATTTCTACTATTTCTTGGCAGATATATGCATACTTGAAAAACTCTTTATTCTTTTATTCCACTCGTCATTCTAATGTAGAAACTTCGTGACAATTACTCCGAATTTCAAAACTATCGCAATGAAAATATAATTGTAATAATTAAAAATTAAGCTGATTAAATGATTTCTGGACTTGAATGACCAAGCAAGACTTTGTACAATCTCGAGAATTAACAACAAAAAAGAGATATCCATTCTTGCCTCCAATTTGCATTTCAAATGACGGCGACACACGTCTTTGCGCATAGAGATTCTCAATAACATCTCGTAAAATTCATTTCTGTTTCAAACATTATTGATTGTTGGCGTAAAATCTTGGTACATTATGGATTGATCATTTAATTATTTCGTGCTTTTTATACAATAGTCGAGCACCTTGAATCTGAAATGTCTAATGAGAATTTTAATTCAATTTACATATTGTGATATTTTCATTTTATGTGAGAAGTTGAACACTCATTTTTAATTGTAATATAGTGTGAAAATTATTGAAAAATCAAGCTTGTCGGTACCGAACAAAAACTCGACATAAAGTAACTCAGAAAACTTTCGCATGTGGCATATGTATGTATTCAGTCGGCGAAAAAGAAAGATATACAATCTACAACTTAAACTAATGATCTGAAAGCACAAAAGCAATGGATGAGAGAAAAAAATAAAGACCTATTAATACTCATGATTTCCTCACTAAACATTATTTCTTTCTTTGTTTGTTTTTCTTACAAATAGTAATACAACACAATAAAAAAATCCTTACGTTCGATTTTTGAATATCTTCTTTTGTACAATATGTAAATGCCTAGCAATATACCAATAATATTTGAAGGGCACTCGCGGTCGAGTAGTAACCCCATGAATTTCATTGACTTATTGGAGATTGATAAATTTGTTCATTCTGTACAATGGCTTAATTATTTCCAAGGCTCGTTTATCAAGACAAACTCATCCACAGCTGGATACAATTTGCACCTTGGAAAACGCACATCAGAAAGAAAAAAAAACGGCGCATTGAAGGCCATTCTTGTATTTCATACATATATCAACTCCTCGTGTCTGAGTAACACCGATAGGTTTTCCCGTGTATGTGTCTTGTTGCATCTCAAACGCGCGACGTAGGGTAACTGTACCAGTACCAGAACAGGCACCAGAGAATAGAAATTTGAACTTAGCGCTTGTTATTGTTTTTAAAATGTTTACTTTATTTGCATGTTTTATCTTACATGTAATTAAAAAAAAAGAATTATCAACAGACAGATAAAGACCTTGTAAATCAACTCGAAGCGAGATGAGGTTCAGTCTTATTCTTCATTACTTCGAAACGCACTCAACAAATCATGTTTTTTTGTTTTGTTTTGTTTGTATTCTTTCATCGTCATTTGTTCATTGACTGGTGCAGTTACCCTAAAATGTACAAAACGAGATCGCCGTCGTGTCCGCGAGGGCTCGTTCTCTGCGCGCCGATTTATCTGGCCGCGTGAGCAGCGGCAACAGCAGCGACAGAGATGGGCGAAGGTGGCTGCGCCGCGGACAGCGCTGGAGGCGTTGCCGACGCTCTTGGTCAAGGCTGACTTTGATGGAAGGTATTGGGAAGATGAGGCCTGCCTTCCAGCTTCGAGTACTCTAGGTGAAACTCTTTGGGAACCTTTCGCCAGTTGATCACGTCGAAGTAGTAATAAGTACCGCGCTCGTACGTCGAGGTTTTCTCGACAAGTCCCAGTCCTGGCGCTTGCGTTATCCACACCTTCTCTTCCGTATGATATCGCCATTCCCTCGTGTACCTGCATCAACGAAACATTGCCATTCGTTATTTACATTAATCGTCTAGCTATTCTCTCAAATAAAAAAAAAATTATAATTACAATTCTGCTGCAGCTGCCAACTGTAGTACATCACCAGCATTCGTATAAAACATGTAAAACAACAGATCGTCCTTATACCGATTTAGTTTTACAGGCGCCAATTTGTCCCTACAGTTGGTTCGAAAAATCAAATTAATATAGAAAATGCAATTCTCGTTTTAGATTTTGCCCAGGATTTCCTCGAATCATCAAGTTACCTGATGGTCGCATTGATGAGATACTCTGGTGGAACGTTATAGTCTATATCCTGCGGTCGACAAGGTGCTTCCGCCCATGGTCCACCGAAATTTTGATGAAGATTATCAGGCGAATTGAGATTAAGCCCTAGCGCCGTAAGATCTTGTCCTAATGCTAATGTCACGAGATTGGGATCCGTTTCCGCTGCTCTGATAAACGTCAACAGTCCCACCATTCCAAATTGATCTTTCACCATCGTACCTGGTATATTCGTTACTTTTCCTGAAATCGACGGGTTTGATTGAGAAAGCTAATTATGACAACCTTTCTTAGCTAAATTCAAATTGCTGTGAATTGCAAAATAGTCAGTGTTGCAAATGTACTGACCATCAGGTGATGTTTGAATGCCTTTCTTGGGCATTTGAGATTTTTCCGAATTGGCTGACCTATTTGCTTGTAACACATCGGGACTGAGCTCTGGACCTAAGCCTACAGACAATCCTTTGTCACCAGGTATGATACTTCCTCCTGGCGATGGACCATCCCTACTTTGGGTTCCCGGTAGCGCTGGAAAATCTTCTGAGCTCATTGTAAATTCACTTGATTCAGACGTTGGTTGCTTTACCATTCCAACTGTGATCATAATGATTATATCAAAAAAACTGTACAGTAGTCGTACATTCAAGATATGAACACACAAAGAACAGCATATTGAATATCAGTTGAGAACTGATAATTCATCAAACAACAGAATTTAAGTGAAGATACAATAACGAATACATACCATAGGGTTGTTTTCCAGGCATTGGACTAGGTTGAGGCATCGAAGAGTCACCTTGGCCTCGGTTAGTCAGAGAAGGAAATTCAGAAAGATCCAGAAGTGGCGGTGTACTTGTGTCTCCACCACCTCCACCTGTACCGCTACCAAACGACGAGTGAAAATTATTGATACCTTGAGATCCGTAACTACGATTTTGTGGAATTCCAAAGCCACTCATTCCACCCATTGGATTAGCATTCCTGTTAACAAACAATGAACACGATGCACTTGTATGTTTTTCTTTTTGAATGATACACTTTGAAAATCATTACATTTTCACTGAGGATCATAACCAATCATATTTCCAACACGAATTTTTGACACAAAAACTCTTGCTCTCACAACAAGCAGTAGCGTTAGGATTTTATCGCGAGTTTATCTAACAAAATCATGTATGAAAACCAACCATAAGTGTGTGTAAATGCTCGTAATTAATTTTGTGCGCGAGAAGTGAAAACTCACAGGCCACATTGGTTGTGTTTACAAATTCCGTGTTCCCGAATTTCCGAGAGATGGCGTCTAAATGATGACTTCCCGTAAAATTTGAAAAGAAAAAGGTAATAAACGCGAAAGAGAACAAAATTTTCAATCAATTTACTTTGCTTTCGTAGAATCTTTGCAAAAACGAAAGAAAAAGAAAAAAAAACAATAATAATAAGAAGAGTTAAAAACTGAAACACTCACCCCAAACCCGGCATATTCCGCCTATCACCAGTAAAAGCTCTCTGTCCAAAAAGATTTCGACTATTCATAGGCGAGAGCTGCTGCTGTTGCTGCTGTTGCTGCTGATGATTGGAGGTGGGCTGGCCGGCGCCAACGACCGCCGCCGCCGCGCCCGGATGATAGAGATTCGGCCCGATGACCGCCGAATTGCCGGCAGCCGCGCTGCCCGTGGATGAGCCGGAAAACATGCCGGACGTTGGTGTGACATGACCCGCCAGGGTCGAGCTCAGTGTGCTGTTACCGCTGCCGCCGCGCGACGCTAGACTCGCATTAGCTATACTCCTCGGTGGCTGCTCGAAATTCAGATTTGCCATTTGACTCCACGCTCTCGCTTCTTAACTCTCCACGTTCTGCCGGCACCCAAACAATAACAATAACACAACCGTTAGGGTCAGTAATCATGCGTTATTCAAGGAGCTTAAATCGAACACGTTTATTCCAAAATATTTGGAAATTCGTTTCCATTGAACTGGCGATAATTTGATGCACCTACGAAAGGATCAACCGTCGATTTGCACGCAGATATTCACTTGCAGCTCGAACTATACCACGTTAAATTATGTATTCAGAAGCTGTCGAACCAACTTTTAGATTGGATTCGATTGGAAAAACAGATTCAATTTCAACACAAGACTGTTGCGAAAGAAACTGTAACGAGTGCAAACAAAAAAAAGTACGCAAGTTGCATCATTCCAAAAACTACATTATCCGCAAGGTTTCATTGGCGTCGAATGTTTTTTTTTTACAAAAAGGAGTAAACCGCAATTCCACGAGCTAAAAACGATGCGATTGAAGATCAGTTTGCATTGCAGTTCTATTCTAGCGTGAGATTCGATCAGCGAAATATACCGTTCTAATTTTTCTTTATTGGTTGATAAACAACATTGCACTGAATTAACGCGAATAGATTTAAATGTGTTTGCAATAACACACTATGTATTTTTTTTGGAGCAATCTTTTATGAGTACTGTTTTTGAAACAGATTGCATATCAGATAAGCTTGTTATTAATAACTGGAGCATCTGTAATTGGATATGATTCTTATCTTTTTTTTACGAATTAGCACGTAACAATTGTTTCCCAAGCTGAGATACTGTATTTTGGAGTAACTTTAATGAACTCCGAATTCAAGCAAACACTACTCTTCGAATGAAAATTATAAGGAATTCGTAGATTAAAAATTGCAAAACAAAAAGTACCGGTAAAAAATACAGTATTCTCGTAAACATCTCAACGTAAGATATTTATTCAGCGTCATCTACCCGCTGGGTCAGTTCACTAAGGAGCATCGCCGAAGAAGCGGTTCGCTATAATAAAGTACTCCATAAAAAAAAACCCTGTCCACCTATCTTACATACGTATAGCACATACGCATTAAGATCATAACCACACAAAAATATATATCCAAAACATATACGACAAAAATGATGAATAATTCACAGAGGCTATGTGCTCCGAATGCGCACGATTAGGTCGAGTCGAGAGAGAGAGAAAAGAACACTGGCACTTTGAGAGATTATCGAAGGCCACGGCATCCTAATTTCGCGTACACGCACAAACAAAAGCAAATATTTTTGTTTTCGTTTCTACGCGCGCGCGCGCGTATCAAACGTTTATCAATCTAGAGAATCATCCTCGTTTTTGGCGACTTGAATAAATAAATCTAACTCTTCACCCCTCCACTCAATCAATCGCGAGGCAATAATAAGAGGGAAACCGCGAAAAACACGTACGCACACAATATGACCTCGAAAAGACAAAACGTACCTTTAGGGTTTGCTCGACATGCCAGGGTGACACACTTGCACAGCTCTCGACTGGCAGGTAGGTAGATTCGACTAGACTAGACGATAAATCCAGGAGAAGGACGTAGATCTGAGTAAGCAATTGGTTGGCGAGGTTGTTGAATGAGACTTAGTCGGAGGGTCGCTGCGTCAAAGCGTTGCTCATCCGCAGAGCAAGGGCTTTGGTGCGCGTCGGCGGCGGCTGATTCGACGGCTGCTGTTGATGGATTTCGGAGCACTGCCTGATTCATCCGGCCACAGGATGTAACGTAACCGTCCAGACACTCTGCTTTCCGAAGGTGCACGATGTGCAGCTGCTGTTGCTGCTACTCCCGAAAAATATACACCAGCACACAACCGAGTCCCACTCGCTTCTCGGGCAGCTCGAGCAATGAGAGAAAGAGACAGAATAACCAATTCGTGTGCGGGGCTCTCTTTGTGAAGCGCTCGCGTGTGTGTATGTGTGAGTGAGAGAGAGCGCGTTTCGAGGACGACGGAAATTATCTAGGCACAACGTCGTGTGTCCTTGTGCTGCTATACGAACTTCTCCTCGAGTTCGATCTACCTGGTGATAACGCACCGCTGCTCGCTCTAGCACTTCTCCTGCTTGTGTGACTGCGCACTGCGCTTCGTCGACGTTCTCGAGATCCTTCTCTTTCTTGCGTGCGCAACTCGCGCTCTACAGTCTACAAGTCTCGACACCACCACAGCACGTAAAAAGTATACCTATATGTATAGAACTTGTCCCGCCGCGTGCGCATGATGTTTTCCGACGATTTTCTGATCAACCATGTTTTTGTTGCCCGTGGCCTATGAGGATGAGGTACGCCTCGGCCGCGAGACGTCGCGATATTCGCGCGACAAACCTGGCCGCCGCCGCTGAGCAAAGTATTTAAATAATTATATTTAAAAATATTTTCTATTTTTACTTTAGCTGCTGACGTTAAATAATTCGGTAATTCTAATGTAAACAGTGATTAAACGCTTTTACCTTCTTTATTATTCAATAATAACGTGTTATCGTTATCTGGCATATAAACAACACTCCTGAATGAAGATCGAACTTCGAAAATTACGTCTGCTCCATGGAGACTATATCTCCATATGGTCTGCTCCGTGGTGGTGGGGTGAACTTACAAAGTGTGAAGTAACCTTAAAATTTGTCGTCTGTAGTGTGTTGTTATTTAAAAATTTCTCATCAATTGTAAAAATTGCCGGTTATTGTTGAAAATGAATTTGAGAACTCCATTCAGATTTGCCTTGTACCGAAATTACAATTTACTGAAGAAACGGAACTTCAAAAGGTGTTCTGTCATTCAAAACAAAGTGAATACTGCCAAGGAAGAAGACGATAAAACGACACATTTCGGATTCAAAACTATAAAAGAATCTGAAAAAACCAAAGAAGGTATGAAAAATCAAATTATTATGTCCGTATTCTCGTCTATATAATCATAAGAGACTCTAATCATAATCATGAAAAAACTTTGAATTTAAGTCATCATAATTATAATCTCTTACAGTGTATTCAGTATTTGAAAATGTAGCCAATTCGTATGATCAGATGAACGATGCCATGAGTTTTGGTATTCATCGAGTATGGAAAGATCTCTTCATTGAAAGACTAGCTCCAGAGCATGGTTGTCGTCTTTTAGATTGTGCTGGTGGAACTGGAGATATAACGTTTAGATATCTCAAATATTTACAGAATAAACCCAATCCTAAAGCTATTAAGAGCCATGTTACAGTTTTCGATATAAATGAAAACATGCTTGATGTTGGTCAAGTCAGAGCTGAGCGTCAAGGATTTACAAAAGAAAAAGGTCATGACATAACATGGGTTCAAGGAGATGCTGAATCTCTTCCTTTTGATAATGATACTTTCACGGCTTATACAATTGCTTTTGGAATTAGAAATGTGACTCGAATTGACAAAGTATGTTTCATTCAATCATCAATAACATAATTGATTTAAGAATTATGCAAATTTCATGTAATTGTCATTTTTTAGGCATTGTCAGAAGCTTACAGAGTTTTGAGGCCTGGTGGAAGATTTCTTTGTTTAGAATTTAGTCATGTAGAGAATGATTTATTAAGATGGTAAGTGATGTGCTTTAATGGCTAAACTATGAAATAATCAAAAAACATTTAATGACTTTACAATTACTTATTTTTTAGGGCCTACGATAAATATTCCTTTCAGATTATTCCAGTGCTAGGCACTCTTATTGCTGGTCAATGGCAACCTTATCAATATCTTGTAGAAAGTATTAGGAAATTTCCCAAACAAGAAGAGTTTAAGGTATATAACATTGACAAGTTAAAAGTACTACAATTATTTTGCATTTTTATTGCTGGAATTCAGTAAAATTTCACAATATTATAATATTGTATTATACAACTTCATTATTATTTTCAGAAAATGATTTCTGATGCTGGATTCCAAAGAGTAACTTATGAAAATTTGACTTTTGGCACAGTTGCCATACACATTGGTCATAAAGTATGAAAGATAGATGCATCTGTACATACAAAAATATTTAAGAGTATTGATTTACATTATATTTGTTAGCCAGGTTTTTTATGTTTATAAAAATAGGATAATAGCATCAACGTTAGTTCACAGGTTGTTATTCAAAGTAATGTTATAAAACTTGAAATATCTAGCATATTTAAACATTGTTATTATGATGTATTGATAGTGCAACAAATTTTTAATCATCCAAATTCTTTCGACACATATGATCCTATGTATATATAATATTATAATAATTAGACAATCATATGTATGTACAGTACATATATATAAAGGAGCTGTTCAAATAAATAGCATTAGTTTTTTACGCAATAATGAGGTGTCTTTTGCATTCTTATACGCGATTCAGAAATTGATGTTGTCTTTGATCACGTATATCTGAAATACACAATATTCACAAAATAGAAAATTTGAACAATTTAATATTCATTCAAAAATTGAATAACTTTATTTTACTCAACTCTCACTACCACCACTATTTTACTTTTCTCAATAAAAGTATCGTAATTTTTATTAAGATTTACTCCATAAAAGAAAAACACTAGTGTAGTTTTACTTTTTATTCAATTATCCTTTACATTTAATGTATTTGCAGCGTAATTTGACCTATAATAAATAATGATACTTTCTATTTGTTTTTCTTCTATTTATTTTTTTTATTTTGAATTAGGTAGTTCACGGTCTTACCGCTATTGTCGCTATCGTTCGAGAAATCGATAGTGAATCGAGAGTTGGTTGAGCTTGATTCCAAACAATCCAAACCAAACATTGTCGGTGACGAAAATAAGATTTTTTCAGTTAATACCTTAGATGCTGTAAATGAAATTTATGTTCAAATAACAAGACAAGTTAAAGCTAAAAGTAAGTAGCATAATTTATAATACTTAACCCTGTGTACGTTATAATTCATTGACTCATTATCGTTCCGTAAATTCAAGGTTATATTGATAAACAAAATACCTGTTGCTTGCTAACAAAGAACAATAGAAAATATGAATAAATGCATTTATTTGTTGGAATTTATTAAAATATTATAGAAATGACAATTAAAAAAGCCTTTTTCTTCGTTTTTTCAGGATGCAAAAATCACAAAGACTGTCACGAGAGATTAAAAAACTTATAGAACATCCTCCAGAAGGAATAATCTGCTATGCTGGGGATTCAACAAAATTCTTAAAGTTAACATTAATAGGACCTCATGCTAGCCCATATGAAGGCACACTGTTTGAGGTAGAATTAGAAATTCCAGAGCGCTACCCATTTGTTCCACCAAAACTAAAATTCAACACCCCAGTTTATCACCCGAATATTGATACGCAAGGGAGAATTTGCATGGATCTCTTGAAAATGCCTCCCAATGGTGGATGGAGGCCTACGATAAGCTTGGAAAATTTGGTTGTGGCTGTCAGTTCTTTGCTTGGGAACCCAAACCCAGATGATCCATTAATGGCGGATGTCGCCGAAGAATATCGCTTCAATAGAAAAGAATTCGAGAGAAAAGCGAGGAAATTTGCTGAAATGCATGGAAAAAAATGATGTTAAAAGTATGTGAGAACTTATGGCATCAAAACTTTATTTAACTGCAATAATGTTAAGATTTGTATTGGAAGGAGCTTGTATTTATTGTGATTTACACTCTTAGTTGATAAAAGTGATGTGAATATATTAGATAAGCTTTTTATATCACGAAAAAATATCTTTGTTCTTATTCTATTTTTTTACTACAGATAGGAGTTTTTTATTTTGATAAACATTTTTGTAAAATAAAACATAATCATTTTCAAGTATTCTTAAAATTTTTATTAAATTCCATTTAGAAGAAACAACAAGAGTTAACATTACATGCCAACATAATCTTTAAGCAAGCTACATACAGATTTAACCAAATTAATTTTATCAGCTGGGTTGGTTGACCAGTCTTGAGTTCGAATGATACTTATATTATCACAATTTTCGCTTTTTTACATAAATAGAATAGTTCTAGTTCAATTTTCAAACTATTTATGTTATTTATCACTAATATATCGTATGAATCAAGCACTAAAAAATTATTCTTATATTGAAAAAAAAACGTTTACAGAACTAGAAATGCCCAAGTTATGATTTTTTTAATTATTTAACTATGCAGCCTAAATAAAAGTCAATATAACTAAGTATCTTCTTGTAATACTCGCAGCTATTAATCAATAATAATCTAAGAGACAGAAAAGTAAAGCAGAACATAGCTTGGATTAAAAAATTAAAAAAGAGAGAATTATTCGTTAGTCAGTGCGTGAATTATTTGGTCACAATGTCAACGAACACGTTTACAACAACCTTTCATTAACTATTTTCAGTAAAGATAAATAGATAGATTTTGAGGCACGCAGCAAAAGGCAGTGGACAGCCTATTCTTGTAATTCAAAAAGAAGTACAATATTAGTAATCTTCCAGTGTCTTCGCTTATTTCCAAAAATTGTCTAAATTTATCTGAGTAAATGTTATTAACTTTTTATCACAACGGTTTTTTTTGTACGTGTTTTGTCTCAAAGATAGGAAAGTAGAAAAGTTGTATACGAACTATTTCTATTATAAATACGATATGAATTCCAGTTGATATGGTATTTTCTTAACAGACCATAGATGTGTGATATGAAATTTATTATTATTTGCTTGTCACAGATATCTTCTTCATATATTAAAATAGATATTTTTATTCCTTCAGTATTTCTGAAAATCATATTTAAATCTTTTTCGAAAAATATTTGAAAGCAATCGAAAGACAAAATCGAAAATTTGATCAAAAATAGCCAAACAGTAAATTGTACTGTACAATTAAAAGAGGTGAAAAACTTGCGTTTAGATTTCGAAAGCTGACCTAAAGGTTTTCCTTACCGAAGGAATAAGCTTATAGAGAAGCAAACATTGCCGATCGACAACAGAGTGTGCTTGGATCATAATAAATACTAATACTGAGTATACCTATAGCAATTTGTCTATATAAAGCGACTCTTACCGACTTATACGCTACAAGATCGGAATAACCGTTTATCGTTTTTAAAAATTTTCTAAAAAGTTATGTTTTCAGTGTCCGAACTCAACGAGTCTAAAAAGTTTAAAAATTGGAATGTCTATACTCTATCATATAATGATACTACATCGAATTGCTGAAGCAAGCAATTGTTATTTGATATGTTTCATATTTTACGTATAATATGCCGTAAAAAGTTTCTTTTACATTTCATGTAAATTTTATCTAAGAACTTCGTCTTTTCATCTCCTATTTATACAATTTAAAAAAATGCATTTGGCATTAGAAAACACGCACATGTAACATTCGGCAGTTCAGAAATTAGCTACACTCAACACATACACTATACACGATCCTCGCAAACTTTCAGAATAAATTACATCGAGTTAAACTATTTCTAAATGTTCGCCTCTGCGCTCTCGTGCTTGAAAGAGCTCACATTTTTCAGGAAGACGAAAAATAAATAATTTCCTATGATTCGCACGCATAATTCGCTCAAAGCATATAAAAACGCGTGTGTATATGTAATAATAATACGCTTGAAAATTGCATATCGCTAAAAATGATTAATTGATAATCAGCCAGCGGTGAGTGAGGAAAGAAATCACTCATCGAGGAGTACGACGAAACTCATCCGCCTTATCGCATCACCATGTACATGTTTTCCTGTTGAGTCTGCTTCTGAAGCTCTTGCAGAGTGAAGTCCCGGCGACGCGGCGACATTGGCACGTAATCGGACAAGTCCACGGGAATACTGTTTGGCCCGGACATCTTGTCTTCGGGCGTTGGTGTCGCATCTTCTTGAGTACTGGGCGAGGCGGAACGCGTACCACCTTCCGAGTCCAATCCATCGTCACTCACACTAAAGGCAAAATTCATCATTAAATAATCGTTCTCATCGAACAATATAACGACAAAGATAAAGTCGAAACTCACCTTCCATTCTGCGTGGATGACGAGCCGCACCTCTGTCTCGGTGGCAACGGTGGTGGTTGCAGTTTCATCGAGGAATTCAATATGAGCTCCTCGGGATTCTCGTAAAGATTCGACGGTACCTTTCGGGTCCTCGTCGAGACGAAATCGTCGAGTATCTCCTCGTAGATTCCAGAAGCGACCGATATACCGGACACGCGTCTCGTCGACACTTCTTCCAGTTCCTCGAGACTGGTGCAAACATTGCTCATCGACGCGGGCTCGGGTTCGTACACATTGTCGACCGCTCGTCTGTGCGACTGCAGCGACGACGTCGAGATCTTCGATGACAATTTGGACGATGGTATCTCGTCGAGTGCCCCTGTAAAAACCAATCAGTCGCAAATAATTAGCTTAGCAATTACAACAACAAAAAATGACGTGTGGGACGCATTAACGAATCCTTACCTCGACTACCGATGACAATCTCGTTGAGAAGCTTAGCCTCGCTACCGCACCTCGCGGTAATGATAATACCGAGTCCAGCGTTCACGATATTCGCGGCTATCTTGTGTCTCAGTGTCTTGACGCCGTGAGAACACGCAGCCTCTTGTTGCACAGCGGCTATCCTAAGATCGCCTTCGCTCAAACTCAGTGGTCGTTGATTGTGATTCTGCTGATTGTGATGCCTTTGACGTGGACCACGGCCTTGAGTGACGAGATCTTGAAGTAATCTCGACGCGTTGAGACAGAAGATACGCAGCTCGCCGACACCACCGCGGAACTCTTTGGTCGTATGTATCACGCAGATGCGTTTGACGTCCTCGGCACTGCCGTGAGTCGCCAAGTGCACTTCGCCCGTCTCCTTCCAGTCGATCGTCTCGACGATTTCGCCGCTGTGCACGTCTTTGATGAAGATCCCCGAGCGACTCGCCACCAGGTCTCCACATAGGCCTGAAAATTCGAAACAAGCTTGGTATAAACACAGTGATTGAGAATAATGTACATACAGCGGAAGAGGCAGAAAGAGAGATGATGATGCTTTCTCGCGCAAACTGGAGTAACTTGGATATGTGCAGTTTCAATGAAAGCTTAAGTACACTGTTTCACAACTGATGTGTTTCGTAAACGTCGTCGAAAAGGTAAACAAAACGAAAAGTAAAGAGTATAGATAAGAGATCGCAAGCTTACCAGTAAGACCAGACGACCTGGAGTGAGCATTATCGACCATCGACATGCTGTAGGTACCCTCCATGAATCTATGCCTCCTCGGTCTCAACATCTGTCTGATCCCAGCCATCCATTGCTGACTCTCGGTCTCCGAACTCGCCGCCAAGTACAACAGCGGTTTGCGCTCTTTCGGCGGAAATATACCAAAGGCGAATGGCTTGGTTCGCGATTCCGTGCGACAAACCATCGCGTTCGGCGGAATCTTGATACAACTGTCCTTGTCGTTGGAATTGTGACTACCGTAGCCGTGATCCAGCAGCACCTCGATGCCGCGACCCACTCCGAGTTTTCGCACAGTGCACCAATGTCGTCGCCACACTTTCCACGGCGCCGACAACGTGCGTTTTTTCACTCGTTGACTCATGTTGCGTCCGCCGCTCGGCAGCTTCGCGTCCATGAAGCCGCACAATTCCGGGTGGTCTTCGCCTGCCATTGTGTTGTGGCTCTGTAATTGGAAAATCATTCGATTATAGTCGTGCTATTGTGATTTTTTTTTTTTCGTTTGCTTACGTAGTAACGTTTTATTTTTGTACATATACGCCCGAGGCGCGTGGTGTACTTTTTTTTTTTATTTTGCATTTACGTAACTGCGACGTGGAATATTTGTTTCTTCGTTTTTTTTTTTCGCGAATACATTAAGAGTTATTATTATACCGAGTGCAACGTCAGTCGCGAGACGAATAAGGTATAATGCTTATTATATTTGTTGCGAGCGTATATATGAACGTGTGATGTGAATTTTTTATAGCGTTATTATGCATGTCGACGCCGTATAAGAAAGTTGTTGGCGCCGTGTGAAAAAAAAAATATGTTTATAAAAATGTTCGTGCGCACTTGACTATTCGAAAAAAAAAAAAAATTGCGAGACACGCTCGTGACGAAAAAAAAAACCAAACGAAACAAGTCAACATTTCTAAAAATATGCGCATGCATATACCAGCACGTGTATGTACATAAGTGTTTTAAAAAGAAGTGCAGTAAAAACAGACAGTCTCGCGGGCGCTCTCGAGGAAATCGGGTTTCGCGCGACAGGAAAGAAAAAAAAAAAGAAGGGAAAAGAAACGAAGGAAGGCGAGAAAGTACGTGCGTGAGATACGCGCCTAAGATAACCGTCGTCGTCTCTTTCCTCGTAGAGGGATTTCTAACATATATAGGGGGAAAGAGGAAGGAAAGAAAAAAAGAAAAAAAAAAAAGGCGTCGTACATAATACCAACACACATAGGTTTCTCTATACTGTGTTTTACCTTATCGGGGAAAGTATTAAACGTGTTCTTTTAGGGGGGCTGCTGCTCCGGAATGGAATAATCGATTTGACTTCTTGTAACATTTCATTTTTTTATGAGAATAGCTTTCTGCTCGATAATGCAAAAACAGACAATTATAGAATATCAATAGAATGAATGATTTGCTCCGAAATAGCCGGAGAAGCTAATTAATTATTGGCAAGCGTCTCTCTGGGGGATTCTATTGTATATTTACGTATACATTGAAACAGAGACAAATCATACAAAGAAGGCCGTTCACCGCACTTTAATTAATGTTACACTGATGCTGATTTTAACGAGTATTTTTAGCACCTGAATTTACTCGATCTGATAAGGCTTTACAACCCAAAACATTCGACGATAAAAATAAAGTACTACGCAGCATTCGGCCAATGACACTTTGTAACTCGAATTCCGAGAGAAAAACACAATTACCGCGATTTTAAAAAGAAAAACTATAGAACTCTACCTTGCTAAGAACTCGCGATAAAATGAAAATGTAACACACACACACATAAGCGATCCCGCGGCAGTTAAAAAACTCACCTCTCTCTCTCTCACAGTCGTAAACTGGTCGTGCGGTTGCCAAACAGCGGGCTGTATAGTCTCCTATATATCTCTGTAGGTATACTCTCTCTCAGTCAAATCTCGCACGGCAGCGGCCGTTACAACTATGCACACACTACACCTTTTTTCTCACAAAAGTAGCCGTGGCCGATCGTATTTCGTACCTCCGCACACTGTTATCATCGTAAAGTGTGTTGAACGACGAACTAAATGAAACATAAACAAAACAAAAAGAAATAATTCGCGCACCCTCGTATAAATGTCTGTGTATCTGTGCAAAAGGGGCGCTCGAAGCAAAAAAAAGGGAGAGAGAAAACGACGAGCAGCGTTTGTACTTGTGCAGCAACACCAGCAGCACGGCAGAGCGGCGCGCGATGACTAAACTACCCGAGCGGGCCTGAGCAGTGAGCTGCTGAGCTGAGAGCGCTTCGTTCCCCTGCGGCTGTCTATGGGGGGAGAGGGAGAGAGAGAGTAGGAGAGAAAACCCCCACCTGCTGGATCGATCCACTAACTCTCGCAGCACGTTACACAGGGGCCCCACCCTGCAACAGCAGCAGCCTCAAAAGCTGACTCTCTCTCTCTCTCTCTCCGCCGACGAGCGGCTACTGCCCCCGACAATATTAGGCTGGGAATGCATTTAGCCCAACATTGTGTCGCTCATTATGAGCACGCCCGCGCTACTTCAGACACCGCTATGTTACCCGTCTCTCTCTCTCTCTCTCTCTCTCTCTCTCTCTCTCTCTCTCTCTCTCTCTCTCGATTTGTAGCTTTTTTTTTGGCTTATTCGGGGTCTTTTCTTCTGTTCGAGCGGTCGTTAAAAGGCGCTTATTAGCTGCGGTGAATCTGTTTTGACTTTTTTTTTTCGAGCAATGATTTTTTACTACTCGATTGCGTTTCTTCTTTTTTTTTTCTATTTTCTGCCCGATTGACTCGCTGAAGAGATAGGATTTTATCGGGACTTTTTTTTTCTCTCTCTTCGTTTACGGTGAGGATTTCTCGCGAAACTGCCAGGCCTGCAGCTGCCTGCTATTGAGAAATTTTCTCGGTAATACGCTCGCTTCTCGAGTGTTTTGACAATATATGTATATATATCTCGAATACGAAAAGTGTTTGAACGTTATCTACAACTGCAAATATCAGTGAGCATGTTGTAAATTTTTTTCTTCTTTTTTTTTTAAAAAGCAAATCTTGTAGTACAGAAGCATTTATTGTTGTATTTATACTGACGCAAAAGACGACATGCGTTTATTCAAAGGTATGACGTCACTGCACGTTGTATCAATTCCCGTGAAAGTAAATGATGGCTTTCCGTTTTTCGTGCGAGCCAGCCAAGGGGTTTGATCGATTGATGGGAAGTGTTGTCTGTCTATATACATATATGTACGTGTACTGCAGTGAAATATAATGGTCGATGCTGGGAATTTATTCGGACGATAAAACGCTTTATTGCCGGCATCAAATCACACACACACACACACGTACTGTCTCTCGTCTCTCTCTGGGGAAAAAGTCATTGGATAAAAATAAAAATATGTGATAAAACAAATATCAGACGTTTGTGATTGAAATATATACGCACTAGCTAGCAAAATTAACGATGCACTCGACAAAAAAAAAACTGCATTCAAATCGTAAATTAATCAAAACGAAAAATCCAACGCACCCTCCGAATTCATTAAAACTTCACCGGAGTTCCGTTAAAGAGAGCGTTATTAATTGCCGCGTATACGCAGTACATTATATATACAACCCTTTGCCGCGAGTGCTTTTGATATCCCGATTCGAAATCCGTACACTGCTAATGGAAATAAAAAAAAGAGAGAAAAGAGGGTGAGAGAGAGAGAAAATTGCATTCGAGGCCTATGCTATTACGGGACAGGCGGGGGATTGCACCGTATAGTAAAAAGGAAAAAAAAGAAGGTAGTTATAGTGCCTGCATATAATTCGAGGGTTGCAGGTTGCAGGTGCACACAGCTGACACACGCGGTGTAGGTTGCAGTTCAGCAGTTTCGTGGGCGCCTTTATGAAAGTTTGATGCCGCACTTCCTCGTAATACCGTTCCAATGCCAAGGACACACACACACACACGCCATAACGTTATGTTTAATACACGCGCGTCGCGAATAAAATTCGCACTTATTATTATTATCGGAGACAAGTTTGAACGAGTTGTGTTTGCGTCGAAATAAAAATCGCCTTCGAGAGGACCACAAACACAGCAATAAAAACCTCTTGATGATGATTAAAGCTGCCCATTGTAAAGTCTCGGTAAACCTCTAGCAAAGTCAAATCGAACGATGGGTTCTCTCCCGAAAACCGAAAACTACCTGCGTATTATAGTATAGCGGTCGCAGAATAGAGAAGAATAAAAAGAAGAGAGGGAGAAGAGAACTGCGGCAACCCTCATTTACTTACCTGAAGTTTATGTTCTTGTTTGTCTCTCAGCAGCAGCAGCAGCTTTCACCCACTGAACGACAAACGTTAATCCTCCGTCGCGAAGCGCCATAACGGGGACTTTTGCACACACAGAATCGAACGGTTATGTATAAGTATAAATGCGTCACTAGCACGATTAAATATACATACGTGACTTGACGATTGATGTACACATTATTGTTTTATTATACGCGAACTTAGGGTCATTGTATCTTCTTCCCGGGGAAAAAAGGAGAGAGAGTGGGGGGATATGCTGCTCGCACGCCCTCGGCATCATCATCGACGTTTATGTCGGCTTATCTTCGAGCATCGAGGAAGGATTATGACGACGACACTTGCTGCGAGCGTTTATC
Organism: Galeopsomyia nigrocyanea; assembly: GCA_035047105.1. Lineage (NCBI taxonomy): Eukaryota > Metazoa > Arthropoda > Insecta > Hymenoptera > Eulophidae > Galeopsomyia > Galeopsomyia nigrocyanea. The sequence goes on from JAWWMK010007219.1 coordinate 23,482, forward strand.
CTTTCTTCGCGCCCTTACACGCCCCTCACCCCCCTGGAAAATTCGACAACAAGTCTATGTTATTTCGTGCGCCTCTCTTAACTTCTTGACTAAGTAAATAGTATTTTTTTTTCTTCATTCGTATAAGCTGTGGGGGGAAGATGACGGTTCGGTGATGTGTTATCGATTTTTACGATCTTTTAGTTTTATATTTATTGCATATAATAACTGAATATCGATGATCGAAGGAATCGAATATGATTATGCGGTAACCACAGGAGTAAACCACTTTTATAATTCTTATATGGGAGGTCAATACAACATATACCCGCGGAAGCCCCTCTTTGGATATAGGAAATACTCCCCTCGTTCATTACCTATACAATATATTACCCGCTTAAAGGAACGACAATTACGCACAAACAATACACGCGGGACACGCGGTTGTATTATAATGTAAGGAGACGCAAACATTTCTCGGAAGCTCGGGACATTTACTAACGAGGCCGAGTAGCAAATAAACCGCTCAATGCTCGTCGCAGCGTGGTTCTCTCTCTCTCTGTCTCTTTCGCACACAGGTAACCGAATATTTTCGTAATTTATTGCGCTCATAATTATCGGGAAAAATTCGCCTTAGTGGTACTGTTGTCGAGGGCCACTTTTGAATGTTTTCTTTCCTTTCGGTGTATAGTCATTGTGAAAATGTTTTTCGCGCTATTTAGCTTCTGTGGCGTTTACGAAATTTAATTTACGACGAGGCGAATGATTTAGAAATAATAATTAAGTGTAATTGTTTCAGATCGAAAAGAAGAAAAAAAAGATCGCTCCCACGTTAAAAGAAACGCGAAAAATTCATATGCCTCGAAGGGAATCATTGTCAGCCTTGACCGAGATTTTACAGCGATCTCCGCGAGACTTCTTATTCTAAGACCCTGAAGTGTATGTACAAGTTCTACAATTCGCAGTTGACTTTCTCAAAAGAGAAGAGTTTTTTTTTTTCGCTCTCATTTTCAACGTTTGTCGGTCTTATTTTCTTACGACGTTGACTGTTTCTAGTACACGTGGTTATGGTATTTTTTTGCCGATGCATTCTTGACAATTAATTTACACTGCAAAAAAATTCTAAATTTGTTCTTAAAATAAGTATGCGGCGACTTTAAGAACTAAGAAGTTGTAGGACTGATCTATAAAAATGAGTATCAAAAAGTGTTTCATTTAAAAATTAAAAATTATCTTGAAATGAAAGAAAACCGCAAAAGTTCTCAAATTCGCTGAATACTTAAAAATAAGACTGTTTTTGTAGCATAACTAGCAAATAAATTGTATAAAATAAAAATTCATTAGTCAATATAAATTATCTTTAAAAAGTACATAATCAATAAATGTCAAAAAAAAAACAAAGTCACATCTCACTCAACAAACACTGTTTACCGAAAACGCTCGTCAACACTCCCACAGAAGGTGTGAGAAAATGTTATTCCAACACAACTACAGCTTCCTCCAAAAAGTGACTTTTCAATGAAAACGTGAGACAACGCACGTGAGTTTGTTTTCGACGCAAACACGCAAAGTTGTTATATTCACGTGCAGCTATACTTAAAACCATTATATATAGGTACTCTCTCCTGGTCGATGGCAAGAAATGGCAATATATTGCCGCAGACAGGCGCGCGCGCGCCGCGCTCCAGATGGCCTCCCGCTGTAAAGTCCAAAATTAAGTCTTTTCCTATTATATGCCCTCTTTCTCTCTCCCTCTCTGGTCGAGTGGTTCCACGAGAGGTAAGTAAACGCAAATGCCATAGCCACGTGCTTAGCCAGCGACTCGAGGATTATTTTTCCAAAACAAGATTTATGATTTTTTGGCGCAAACAACTTAATTCTTTCTTTTTTTTTCTCTTTCTCTCTCTCTCTCTCTCTCTCTCTCTTCCTTTTCTCGCAAACATTACATTTGCAAAAGTCACGCGTATAGAACAGAAGAAGCTATATAATAAGAAGATTTTTGGTTTCTATTATAACATTTTCGTAGGTTGATTGCCTATTTTTGGCAAAAACGCGAGTATAGGTGTAATTCAGAGCGTGAGATGGAAAGCGCGCGATAATAGTCGAAATAGAAAATTGGACCGTGACTGCTATAGGTATATTCGTCACCCGAGGTCCATCACCTGCAGCTCTCTCTTCATCCACTTTTCGACAAGTGAAAACCGTGTGAAAAGGATATATATGAAGGGTGTGTATCTACGAGAGAGATAACGATAAAAATCAGTGAGAAAAGGTTTGTTACAGCAGCAGTGTTCTTCGAGGAATAGAGAGAGAGAGAGAGAGAGAGAGAGAGAGAGAGAGAGAGAGAGAGAGAGAGAGAGAGAGAGGAAGATGTGGTTTATCAGTTTGTCGCGATCGGCGTTTTTCTGGGCGCATCTCTCTTTTGAAGGAAGATGAGTCACGGTTGTTTTGACGTTCGACGCATTGAGGGGGGGTCTGAACCGCGCGCGCGCGCCCGTTGCTGCTGCTGCTGGAACGACGATATTCGCGTGTTATATACACAGGCCTACGAAGCACCATAAAAGATCTCACAGCGGGAGTTGTCGCAAACTCGACGACAGCCAGCAGCAGCAGCTAATTTGCACAGTCGAATTAGCAGGAAAGAGAGAGAGAGAGAGAGAGAGAGAGAGAGAGAGAGAGAGAGAGAGAGAGAGAGAGAGAGAGGAACCGACAGGTAAGAGTTTGCCCTTTACGCCCCTGCTCTTCTCTATACAAAATCCCTTTTTGCACCTAATACTCCCTGTCTGCTCGCTCCCCCTCCCTCCAGACAGACACTCCAGAGAAGAGAGAGAGAGCTTTAGTGCCAGGACGATTTAATTTTACAACCTTGTTTACGTCTATTCGGGCGCGCGCCGCTCTCTTTCTTTCTCCCGAATTCGCTTTTTCCACGAAAACTATTATGCTGCTGTTGGACGATGCTAATAGATGCGACGCAGACTTTCGTGTCTGGCTATATGCATTTGTGAGCGATCTGCATACTTTCGTGTGTAAAACTTTCCTAATTTTTTTCTCTTTTTTTTTTCGTTTTAAATAGAAAGATTTTTGATGGTTTATTAAAAGGTAGTATAGAATTTGAAAGTCGATAGAAAAAAATGAAAAATGTATTCGCTGAAATATGTAACTCCATAGCTCCAAAATTGTTTTTGGAGCTATATGACTTTCAATAGTACTGGCAAACTTGTGCTTCCGATTTTCAAAAATATGATAAATCGAATACAATCAATCTAGAAATTAGTTGACGTTAATCAAACTGAATAGTGAATTATTTATAAGACTCTGATGTAAAAGCATACGTTTATTTGTATTTGAAATTATTTTTTTTAGATATATTACTTATAAATCATATAAACACTGCATATATATAAATATATATCACAACTGAATATTTTGAACATATAATTTAACGGTTTTTTTTTTGTGCTAAAACTTTGAAGATGCTAGATTTAACAATATATTTTGTAATTGAAATTGAATAATTTGCAAATGTATGTTATATACTTTTTTTTGCAGAACATGACTATGTGGATTAAATTAAATAATTTAGAATGGCATGCGAGAGCTAAATATTATTTTCTTATACATTTAAGGTAGTACTATAGTAAACTTAAAACAATGAGAAGCTTAGATGTTACTTAACACCTAATCCAACAACATTTCTGAAACTTGGTTCAAAACTATATTTTATATTGATCAACATATGTGCAAAGTTTGGAATCGATTTACCATCTAGTTTCCGAGTTATCGACAATGAAAAATTCAACTTTTAACACAGGCTCTTATGGGAGTAATGGAATCGATCCCCTAAAAAAAGTTATAAAAAGAGATTGAAGTGAAGCACCCTCCATATTCAAATTGATCGTATTTCTTGATAAGTTATAAAAAGACTTCTATCTATTAAAAAACAATGCCATATTTTTCAAAAATTTAGCAAAAGTCGATTATGTTGTGAAGAAAACCATATCTATTTTAAAAAACACAAGTCATCGTTTATAGTTTCGGAGTAATATCGTATAAAAAATTGTATTATGATGATTTTACTACGCTACTCTTCATTGTTCAACTATTATTATGAATTACAGTAGAAATAATCTTTATTTTAATATTTAGACCTCGTATAATTATATTTGTTCAATGTTTTGTTTCTTACCTATGCACACACTATACGACTATACGCTATATGATTATAGCACTACCTTAATGAATTTTTCAGCTACATATGCGCCTTGCGCCTTGTGCCTTGCGCTTTGCGCCTTGAACCGTTCAAAATTTTTACGCCTATATTTATATAATTTCAAAGCGGAACACGCATAACATGATTAATCTATCTATAATATGCATAGTTGA
>JAWWMK010007229.1:0-27841 GCA_035047105.1 Galeopsomyia nigrocyanea
CTCTCTCTCTCTCTCTCTCTCTCTCTCTCTCTCTCTCTCTCTCTCTCTCTCTCTCTCTCTCTCTCTCTCTCTGAGCGAATGTTCATGCGAACGTACGTTGCTTTTTTTTTTATCTAGCACGGAGTTTGAAAATTGCTACTTGTTCTTCTTCTTTTTTTTTATTGCGTTATACTTGCGTGTATTGTGCGCGGAAGAAATACGATCGAGTGAAAAGGATATTCGAGACGTACATCTGTAGGAGATTAGACCAGATAAGTGGATCTGTCAAAAGATTTTATGGCTCTGAGAGCTTTTTCTTTCTTTTTTTTTAAAGATGGATGCAGTTGATTTGATTTTATGGTTACAGTTCAATTGAGATGATTACAGTTGGGTGTATATTTTATTGTTAGAGCTTTTAAAAATTGTATTACTTAATTCTGCATTAAAAAAACTTTTTAAAATGATCATTATATCAAAGTTGATCTACCGAGCGAGTTATAAATATTCAAGTCTGAAAATAATTGAGAGAAAACTAAATAACTAATCGGCTATAAATTTACTCGAAAAAAAAAAAAAATAAAAATAGCTTTGAACTTGAAGTATTTTATAGTAGCCATCTATAGTTAGAAGACAATTAATATCAACGGAAATTCCAACGTCAAAGATCGAGTAAAATTAGATACAACATCAGATGAAAATTCCGAAATTAATAGGAAGCAGCCGTATCGAGCGCGTGCACAATCTCCTTATTTATTAAATATTCCCGAGACTTACAAAATTCATCTGCAGCGTCTTTTGAAGCGTCTCATCTCGAGCGCTCGTCGTTACAAGATACTCGAGCGACGGCGAAGCGCAAATTAAATCTCAAGCGCTTGCCTCTTCCTCTCTCTTCCTCTCAAGATGCACAGCCAAGAAAGTGCGAGAGAGCTCGTCGTCTGCGCAACTTGACGTTTTCGTAAATTATGGAAACGACGACGAGCTGAGGAGACACGCGAGCGCGCGCGCGCGCTTTCGCATACAATCGAGAAGAGGCTCATCGTGTGTCGCCGCCAGGGCGATAAGCGAAAATCCACATTTCCCTAAGTCATTTACCGATGCAAAGCGCCTGCGAACCTTCAGATAACGAGGATGATGATGAGATGGCCTTGTGTATGCAGCTTTGAGCTTTTTGACTTGTGAAAAATGCGACACGGCAACGAGATACTCCTGATTTTCACGAGGCGCCTCGAGAGAGAGAGAGATTTGGTTTCAAAGGTGCTTACAACGTATAGTCTGGAGTGATTTTCAAAAGTTTTAGATTATCATTACGTTATACGTTAAATAATTTTGTAACACTAATCTCTCCAAATTCAATTTGTGACTTTACAACTTTGACAAGTATCATCGATTATCAAGTCATAGCTCGATTGAAAAAGCACATTTATATAACTAATCGTCTAAATAAAACGCGTAGACGAAACAATCAATTAAGTGAATAGCTCCAGCGTGCCGACAGTTAAGCGCCGCCCGAGATAGCAGCCGAACGCCGCTAAAAAAAGACCGAGAGAGTGGAAAGCTCGCCGACACGTTGCGTCACTATGTATACATCCGACACAATATATATACGCGAACGCGTTTGGTTTCATTCAAGAATTTTCGTAGTTTTCGAAAATTTTAATGAAAATAATGATGCATTCAACAAACTCGCACACTCATGAGAGCCGATGAGCAATTTCATGCTTGACACTTGGCCAAAATGTACCGGGCGAGCGCACACGCACGATATTCCAAGTCCAAAAAAAAAAAAAAAAAAACGCGCGATATCATTTTTTTTCTTCTTCTTTCGTATATATGTCGACTTGTACATTTGGCTTCAAGGTCTCATTTATAGCGCGGTTGTACTTCCGCTTAGCGACAATGCCACGTAAATTTTAAAAGTCAATACATAGCGATGTTTTTGCAAAGATTTGGATGGAGAAAAAAAAAAACTTACCCGCAACTTGGTCCTCTGTGAGTCCATACTCCGACTGTAACAGTTAAGGAGAAAATTATGTAAATTAAGGTATGTATGCAGGAAAGCATGAAAAATTTTATGTGACTTTTATTGAAATTGAACTGTCAGCTGATATTCGGTCAGATTCGATATCTATTGGGAATTTATTGATACAGATTTTGCAGATAAAGAGCTAACTGCAGCTTGGGAATGGTGTGATATTTTGGAAAAATAAGTAGAATTTTCGCTTTGTTAGTAAAAATCACTATAAAAAAGAGAAAAAAAATTCGCACGAAAAATGTCGACGAATGTGTCGCAAGCTCGAAGAAATCTCTCGAAGCAGCGCAAAGAAATTTCCAAAAAAAGCCCGAGCCACTGATCCATATCAGGCGTCGTCGCGCGGCAACACACAACGTCACTAATAATAAACGCACAACAACTGCGTCGCGTTGTTCAAAAGCAGTCACACACACACACACACACATACACGTATACATCATAACGCCGCGATAAGACGTATCACCATACAACAACACTCACGGAGAACCGGCGAATCTGGCAGCCGATTTCGTTGGTAAGCTTACGGAGCTTCTGATACTCGTGCTTGTACCTCTTGGGGTCTGCCATGTTGTGCGCTTCTGGCTATACCGAGGCGCGATCAAGGCGCCCCGCCAAACTTGTGTCTGCCGATTGGCCCCCGAAACAGTGAGAGACAGAGAGAGAGAGACAGAGCGCATTAACACACGTGCCGACGGATATCCATTTTCTTCTTCGAGCAAACGTTATAAGCTTTTCTGCTTTTATTAATGAGTCTACTAGACACGCGTACAACTTGAAAGTACTTTTAAAAAAATGATAATACAAGCCAGGCCAAATGTATGACGCGCAAAATAAACATTTACCCAGAGCTGTGCTTGCAAGCTCGTGCTTTTCAAGGAATGTAAAGAAATGTAAATTTCTCTCTCGGTTCTTGAGTGTGTATGTCTGTGTGTGTGAGAGAGATGGTTTGTATGCATGTGCACTAGTATAAGGAATGAAGTAGAGAGAGGGAAAGAGACAGTCGGTGGGAGGTCACTTCCCGTATTATTAATAATACACCCACCAGAGGCGCTCGACGGCGCTCAGCTTAATTGGGTCGTTGAACGCAAATGCTCGCCCGCGCGACTACTGACAATAAAAACCGGCCGGTGCAAGGTCGAAAGCTTCTTTTTATATGAGAATAATATGAAGATGGCTTGAAATTCGTTTTTTTAAGAAAGAAAGTTTGAGATATGAACAAATTTTTTAATAAAGATAAAAAAATTTCGAGTACTGTCGTTCAAGCACCATTAGTAAAATAAGCTTTCGAGAATCATTAGTAAAATAATCTATTTGGTATTTTTTGTTGTTTTTTATAAGACTTTAATTCTTCGTTATAACGACCAAATAAGCTGAAAAGAAAAAAAACAGCCGTTAAGATTAAAAACTCCAATCATTTAAAAATCTCCATTTTTCCCCGAGCATTAGCCTATTTTAGCGTGCAATTCTTTCGGTAGAGTTTGCGGAACGAGCTCGAAAAAAAAAAGAAAGAAATGCAAATTTCATCATTCTCAACGTTCAGAAAGTCCTCGGTGTCTTCTCATTAAGCTTGCAACGTTATCTCGCTCGCAACGAGCGCTGGCAGATTATCAAGCAATTCGTCAAGCGAACATTCTCTCTCTCTCTCGCTCTCTTTTGCATCCCGTTAAAGCTATGCTATGTCGTTACGGAGAAATTAGACAGCCACTTGGCTGTATATATATACATATCTTTACTCTTGCCTTGTTGTATATTATATCGAGTCTCTCTCTCTCTCTCTCTCTCGCTGGAAATTTCTACTCGGCGGCATTATGAAATTATTCGGCGCAACGCTGTATATCGTGTTTATTGTGTCAGAGAGCGACAGAAAGAGAGTTTAGAGTGTATATAGCCGAAAGACACAGGAGCTGGCACTCGTTCTTGCTATGCAGATCGCATGAGAGATGAGAGAGACAACTGCGAGCACGAAAAGTTATACTGTTGATATTTTGAATTTTAAATGACGAATATGCGACTTTTCTAAACAAAGTTGAAAAATTGAAATTTTCTATGTGTATGGTTCAAATCTCTTCGAGAATTAAAATATAGATATATTCTATAATAATTAGAGAGTATGTCTGATCATATTTGTGTATTTCTACTTAAATTTATTACTTTTTCCATCTATAAGCTATATTCCGATCTTGATAATAATGTAACACAGATTCATTAATTTCATTCAAATTTTAAAATATGTAATTGAATGAAGCAAATTCTAAATTCAAAAAATAATAATACTCTGTTATTTACCTCACTTTTGCAAAATATCACAAGCGAAAATAACAACCACCTTCGCTCGGCAGCGCATCGAAGATTAAAGCGTTATTTACACGATGTCAACAATACGTGTCTGTGTGTATAGTAAGTTTAAAAATATGCAAAATGCTCGGAGCAGGTGCCAAGTGACTAACAAAGCTTGCAAGCTCGAACGTTCAATCGAGCTTGCAAGCGCGGATGAGTTATTAAAGAAATTGGCGCGCCATCTCGAGCGTTTAATAATTGTTCTAACGAACGTACGGCAAAACTTCTTTTTTCACTTGCGAATCAAATAACTGATTGCCACGCGTTAATGCACTAAAATCTCTCCGTTTGGCATGAAAATATTCGGGTTAATTGAGCACACAGATACGTCGTTATGTTCGGATACTCGTCTAAACAAGCAATTATTCGTTTCTATTATCTCCTTTACATTTCGCGTGGAATCGTCGTTATATATCACGAAAGCCATCTTGTGTTTGCAGAGAGAGTCGTTTGCTTTTTTTTCCCCACGGGAACTTTCTAAAGCGCATCCGTCTTTTCTAGAACTCTCTTTTTAGTACTTTACTTTCTCGCTATAAATATACGTATAGCGCACATAAGGATATTATATCGAATCCATCATAAAGCCCGTTGTAGAGAAAGAGAGCCGCGATATTGAAGCAGGTATATACAGAACTTTTCTAAAAGGCTCGAGGAAATATAAACTGATATGCATTACGTATACTTTGTGTATAACTTCGTAGTGTACTTCGCGTTCATTTTGCATTATCCGTAATAAGATTTATAACAAACTTCGATATTATCCTTTTCCGCAAACTCCGTCCTACTTCAAAGTTTTGCCCCTCTTGTTACGTACTTTCGCGAAATAACTTTCGCGATCGAAGAGCACATCAGAATGCATTTTCCACGCGTCCAAGTGATGATCAAGCGCGTGTATCTCATTTTGCGTTCGTGCAATAATTTACGCGTCCAACCAATTATTATTCGCTGAAGTGCATGTATGCATCTCATCGCGCATAACACATAACTCGCTCGCGTCGTTGGACAGTGCCGTATAAATATTCCGGGCGTCCATCTTCTTCTTCTTCTTCTTCGTTCGGCCTTTAAATTTCGAAACGTCGCGGCGCGTCGTGTCCGACGAGACAAGGTCGCTAGCACATCAGCTTAAACTGGGTCGCGTACTGTTTCTCTTTTTTTTTCTTTCTTTCTTTTTTTTTCTTTAGTAGCGAATTCTCGGGATGCCGGCCATTATACGGGATGGGTTGCCACGGTAAATACCCGCCCGAGTCGTTAGAGAATTCAAGTCCGAATGTGTCGTAACAGTTATGGCTTTTCAACTCTGCAATTGCCTATTTTATTGCGTGTAGTTTAATCGGTATAATTTCAAAATAAGTGAAAGAACAATTGACATCAGAGGCGAAAGAAGCATGGAATTACTTGAAAAACAAAAATATTCTTCGACGAATAAAGCTTGTTTTGCCGCGAGTGACTAATATCTCGTTATTAATAACGTCCATTTGCATTCAACGCTATTCGTACTTTCAACGCGAAATGCGATTATAGTAGCTTTTATTTTTAGAAGGAATTGAAATATTAATAAGATCGGGTCTTTAACCTTTTATGCATACATGTCTGAAAACGACGACTCGTTTTTTTTTTGCTCTGCTTGAAATACGAGCCAGGACCTCGTTAATTACACGGCCTGTTTAATTGCAATTTATTAAACACGTCGTACAAAGTCTCTCTCGGATAAACATGCCAGATAAATGAAACTTACACTAATCTTTCGGATGTTTCCGTCGATTTTACTCGTTAGACGTCGCAGTCGCCCATACTCGTTCGAGTACTTTTTCTCGACGTCCGTCATATTTTGCTGACGATACACGAGGTAAATTATTCGAAAGCAGTCGCCGTTTTCTTTATTAATAACATCGGTTATCTCTATTAATAAAGTCTCTCCGTGCCCGAATAGCTAAGTTTGTAAACAAAAACACGTTAAATTTGCACGAGTTTTCGAGCGAATAACTTGGAAATTTCCTCGTTCATTAAATTAACCGTCTGATATACGAAATTGAAAGTTCATTTCAGGAGTTCAAATACAAGTATCGTTTATCAAAATTCGAACTCAATTCAACACATATTGCACTCAGAAAATCGTTCTGCACTTAACAACAACTCGCTACTCCACATATTACAAAAATACTATACTGGCACTCATCAATCTCTCAACGATCCGCAAAAACTGCTACAAATTCACCAAAAAAAAGTGAATAACCCGTCATCGACGAGCTTTTTCATTCATTCACGCACTTAGCCCCGCGACACTTTGGTATTGGCCCATCTGTCAATCGCGTGTTCTCGCGCGACACTGCCGCGCCACCGCCACGGATATATAATGTCATATCCGAGCGCACACGCGGGTAATAAGGAAGAAGAGAGGCCGCAATGCACTCACTTTATATTTAGATCGAACGGTTCGCTCTATAGACGCTCGAGACAACGAGTCGCGCGATTGGTCAATTTTGCACGCTATAAGCCCTTTTGTCTTATTCTCGCACAACACATTATCTCTTTTTTCTCTCTCTCTCTCTGCAGATGCTCTGTGTGTAGTTGATTGCGCGCGTTTTGTCTCTGCCAAAGACGCGCCTTGCACGCTAGATTTGTGCGTTTTCGCGCGCATCATGCGTGACACGTCTGAAACGTATATATACACACACACACGGTGTGTCTGTCTCGAGAGTGAGGAGTTCGCGGCTATTCGAGCGTCCGCAGTCAGACTAGTTTGTACTTTATTGCACACGCCCGAGTGCTTTCGGAAACTCTCGTTAATTTCGTAACTGGCAATTGTGATAGTTCTATTCTTCGAACTGAGAGTGCTTGAGCTTTCTCTCTCTCTCCCTCTCTGGGAGATGCTATACTCGTGCACGAGTTAGTATTAGTTCTGTTGGTGCGATAAGATATTGTTGTTGGTTATTAAACGTGAAATGGCTTGTTACCCTGGTGAAACGATGCGAGGGACTTGTGTGCGTTTGAAAATTTATATGAAAACGTTTTGAATCGATTAACGTAACGAATAGTTTGTCAAAAAAATTTATTTAAATTTTTTCAACGATTGTACAGTTAGTTGATTTGATTCGAAACAAAATAAATTATTTCGGAATAATAAAAAAAAATATTTTTATAACAATTACGAAATTAATCCAAAACGAAAAACCTTTTCAGTAGCTACGGTCTAAGTTTAGTCAGACAATTCGAGCATGTAAAGTCGACTTTGTACTCAAAAAAAAGAAGCGAAAATTTCAGCGCATAAACTCGCTGTCTTATCCCGCCGGCTCCATTAAAGTTACTCGAAAAGCACTATCAAGCGTAGAGAAAAAGGGCGGAAGTTTCGCGGAGAAATCGCTCGGGGACATAGCTGCGCTGCATTGCCGCGGGGAGCTGTCCACGTGTGATCAAGTCGCTCTCTTTTTTTTGTCCTTTCTCTCTCTCTCTCTCTCTCTCTCTTTCTTTCTTACTTCCAGTAGCAGTAGCACCAGCAGCGTACCTTGGAAGCCAGCTGAGTGTTAAGGACCTATCGATTGATTACATTGCCGCAGTACCCAACTGGGTCAGATTAAAGAACTAGAAAACAAGTTTTAGTTGGTTCCCTCCCAGGAGCTGTCTCGAGGTATACACTTATATATACCGTCGACTGTGATTTTGCCCCGGATATTAGAATTCTTGGCTATTACGACGTTGTATTAGTGTTAACTCGAGAAATTGTAGATATTGCGGTGGATTTTATACTTTTGCGCGGTTAAAGTGGTAAATGCCGTTTCTGCCGTTGACGGTTTCGAAATTTGTTTATGAAAAGTGCTGTTTCAATTTATCAAGCGATGTGGTTCTTTAATCTCAGTACAATCTTTAATTTCAATCAAATCTCACTAGTAGAATACGAAAGTACAAATTGTAGAAAACATGCGATTCTTGTATCAAAATATCAGGCACGACGACATTCTCATCAAGCTTGATTAACTCAGAGACTGTCGTTGAATTTGTGTTTCTGTTGAATTAATTGGCCGTCCGGGTTGCGGCGATTCTGTCTCGTGCGCCAGCTCTAGCCCAGCATGGTTTTCCACTCTCGCAGGATGATGGGATTACTTAGACTCGATCCTCTTAAAACCTAACGAGAATCTAGATGGCCCGTGAGGATAAATTCAGCTGTCTTGGGTTTTCTTGATTCGGAGTACAAGACTAATTATAACCGCTAGCTAATTGTATATTATTATTCTTTCGTATTTCTTTGTAAAGCTGTTATAGTTATTTAGTATTTCATTGCCTACAAAGTTAATGGATTTGTTAGCCGAAAATATATCTAGCATCGTACTTTTCAAAAATATCACACAGTAAACAATCTTTTGTACGTTGGCATCGCAAAAACTGATATCACCTAAGTTATATCAAAACAAATAAACACGGTAAACTCTAATTTAGCAAATGGATTTGTTTTCCTAATGAAGGTCTGTATCTGCTCCGAATAGAATCTCGTTAAAAATGGTCGTGATTGTTTTGCGTCACTCGTGCTCTATCAAACATCCGTTGTAACAAGGCGCAACTAATTAGCCACGAAGTCCTTACAAGACTCGCGACACACATCTAAAGCCCACGTACGTTACAAGATTCAACGTTCGTCACGTAACCGATTTTCACGCGAGATTAGAAAGAAGAATAACACGTCACTCACCAGATTGATGGTAACGATGAGGTCGTACTGCTGCCTCTGGCCCTTCTTTTTGTTTTTGCCGGGCTTCACGCAAGCCGCTTTCGGTTGAACCTTGACCTGGCCCTTTTGTGCACTTGGCTTGGTGGCAGGTTTGGTTGTTGACTTGGCGCCCGGTGCTAACTTTTGACCAGCGGTTGCTGGTCCCTTCTGACCGGTACCTCCTTTTTGATTCACGTGCCCAGTTCCATCTGCCGGTTTGTTCCGGGCCTGTAAAAAATCCACGATTGCTATTTTTAGAGCGTTGTTTGATTTACGCGAGGGAATTAAAAAAAAAAGTATCGTTGCGCAGTGCAAGTCCTATGAACTAGAAGCGCAAAAAATTTACCAAAAATTTGGAATTGTAAGAATTGAAAAAAGATTATACTGTGCCTTTTTCAAATAGTCCACGATGAGATATTGTGCTTAGAAGTGAGAATCGAAAAGTAATGCTTTGCGAAAAAAAATATTTATTCGAAAAATATGTAATTTCTATATTTAAAAAGGAAAGAAAGTACTACTAGGTATCTTTCAACTGAAATAAGGATAATATCAATTTCATTACAGAAAGATAACGACAATAAAGCGTATCATTTCTTCCGAGCAGAAAAATTTAGAAACTCGGCAAATAATTCAATTTACTACCATCTATACAACTCGATGTCGCAAAAAATTTAATTGAATTACTGTTCCAAAACCTTTCTTTTATCCTTTTTACAGACTAATTACAACTTTCGCGAAAATAATAAAATATAACTAAATTATAGCAAAAAGAAAAATAGAAAAAGAACCAAGAAGCTGGACTATTTTTTTGAGAAAAAAAATCAAATCCGACCTAAAAAAGGCACAGTTCATACTACAGCGAAAGTTATTTGTCTGGTTGACGGTAGACTTTTCCAGCAGAGTCTCTCGTCGTCGTCGTCCTCCTGGCTTGTGATATATCTCTTTCTCTTTCTTGTGAGCGTTTTCGCGACTACCTACTACTCTCTGTGCGCGACTATTTCGTTTTCTTCTCTCTCTCTCTCTCTCTCTCTCTCTCTCTCTCTCTCACTCTCTCGCGCATGGCGAAACTCGGCCAAAGGCTTCAGAGAGCAGTACGTCCATTCAGGACTTTAATCTCGAAATAGGCGGAGCTCCCTGAAATTTTCGAGAGAGAGGGAGAGAGAAAAAAAATCCAATTTTTTTTTCTTTCGCACACAGCCCTGATGAGAGAGTTGCAAGATACAAAAAAAAAAGTATGCATAAGTATGTATACGTGTGTATGAGCGAGTGTTATATGTGTATATATGCGCAAGCTCTCGAGGCTGCTCTACTCTATAGAATAGAAGGAGGAAGATAATGCGTTTTGTTCGCTTGGATTTCAAGTTGCGGCGGCGGCGGCGGGGCTCGCTTGGCTTAACTACGAGGAACTATGCGGATATATTGTTGAGCGCTTCTATTGTTGTTTCGGGGTTTTAGGGTGGGAGAAGTCTACGCATTTGTTTCTTTTTCTCTTTTTTTTTTCTTTTTTGGTCGCTCAAACCAATGAAGCTGCTTCATTAGCTCATGACTGTATTTTTTTAATCGTTTTTGCGTGTGTGTTTTGATGAATGTCTTTCTCTGGACTAAGTATGGTTTTTTTTAATTTCTAACTACGAACGTAGCAGTTAAAATACCTTCTGTCGACTAAGAAATTGTACGAGCTCTAAGTAGGCATACTCTAGAAAGCATTTATTTACAATACCTTTTGTGGATCACTTGCTAAATATACATTTATTGCCTCAAGGTTGAAATGAAAAAAAAAGATTGTCCTCAAACTTGAAAATGTTTAAAAAAATTGTTTGGTTCTACCAGTCTTTCTATGCATAATTAGTTTTTTTTTACTAACTTACGGCTAACTAAGTCTTTGATCGTATCAAACGTGTTTCCATTAAATTTATTGGTGGGGAAAGCAATATACATTGATGGTCAATCGGAGTAACCATATCTCATTGTCTCGTCATTTTTCTATGTTAGCTGGAATTGAGAAAATCAATTGAGCTACTTCGGAGTCTTAATCAGAATAAATTTTGAAGTATTTTTTCACGCAATATATCGAATAGCTTATAAATTTCGGTGTGCAATATCGAATTCAATTATACATAAGTGCATTCCATTGAAATTTTCAATTGGACCAATATCAGCTAATGAGTGATTGAAGTAGCCTGATTAATCGAATCTCTGAATCATAAACACTCATGAAAAGAAAAAGCCGAAGAGGGTCTTTCTAATGGCACTCGTTGACGGGCGCCTCGTGCGACGTCGAAAAGATGAAAGGGATCGTCGACGGAAATAAGAGAGAGAGAGAGCTTTTTGCCTGCTTCTTTCACGCAGCAATTGATGCTGAGGCTGCTCCCTCTTTGTGATTTTTTTTGCTCGAAGAAGAGAGAGAGAGAGAGAGAGAGCAACTTCAAATCTTTTTATTCGACGGCTGACTGTTTTGGACTTTATGCTTTCGTTTATTTGGCACACGCCAACTCTCGAAATTGCATCAGAAAAAAATGTGGGACGTTTGTTATAAGAAACTTTCATTAGCGACTCTTAAATTTTAATTGATACCGAGTAGCTTTTTCTCTCTCTCTTTCTCGTTTGCGCTCGATTCAAAGAGAAGAAAGTATGTCACGTATCTCATATTTCTTTCACTGCGTCTCAGTTTTTATAGTCTGCATAGTTGAATTTGAAAAATCTACCTCAATTAAAAACTTCATCGCTGACTGCCTGGCTTTTTATATTTGAATTCTATTTTGCTACTCTTTCATGAAATATTTGCGATTGATGTAGATATTACTGAGATTCTAAATGAAAAATCGTTCTTAGCATACATTTATTTAAACAGTAACTATAGCGCGATTCAACTATTCAACAAATTTATCTTCAATCTCTGTCATGAATATATATAAAAGGCAGTTTTCACGATAAAATCAAAGATAAAGTATTTTTACAATTGTGTAAAGCCACCTGAATAGACTGATACCGCGTGATATGTGGATATCATAGAATTTCGAGAAAACTGTGCAAGGACGCCTATTGTATACGTGAAAGTCCTTTTTACGCGAGTACAGCTCTTACAATGCCAACTACGAGTATATAGAACACATTGGAAAAAGTCTTTTCGTATAGAATACCTTTAGAAAGTTTCGACCAATAAGTAGAGAATATGCACTATTCATACACCTACGCCCACGAAAATCTTAGGTTTTTTTATCAGTTTTGCATAGATCATAAATCCACTTTCGCCGAATAAAAAATCAATAATAGCACTGTCACCCAAAAAATCTTCTTTCGAGTAAAATATATAGTATCACATCAATGTCTACTTATAACGCGAATTCGCATTAAATTTTACTTGTGAATTCTCTCATTTAAAAAAAAATCGACGAAGGTCATGCGATGAAGATCAATCGACGAATGAAAAGACTTTTATTCTCGCACTTACGTATCCGCGTCGAATAATGACAAAACTAACGTTGTTTACCGCGGAAGGCTTTGCCAAGCTTAAAACTGGGCAAACCTAACTCTCGTTGCCGATCCTCTCTTTCTCTCTCTCGCCCACACACATACACACATGCGCGCATGCGAAGAAAAACTTTTCTCCGCGAGCAAGAAACGAGAAAGAAGAGTTAAGAAACACATTTCCAATGCGTTCGCGCACGGCGCGATCGCTTCGACGTATAGAAAAATCCCGGGGGTTATATACGAATGCATATGAAATTAGACGCCGCACGCATTTACATTTTTACGGAAGAGAGAGATGCCGTATATATGTATAGTGGAATCGATCGATGATGAGAGACTAATACAAAACAAATTTGGATATTAGAATTGTAAAAGGGTAGAGCCAAACGATAGATGCACGCTGGCGCACGCGAACGTGCTTTGCATGGTAAAATTGAAAAAAAGGAGGTGAGCTTTTTTTCTCTCTCTCTCTCTGCAGGTAGATGGTAAATCAATTTTTACGCTAGCGATACGAAAGACTATATATATCTATACAGTTTGTTATCCGTGTGGAACGTGTAAAATTTCACTTAGATGAAATTGGATGTGGAAGTAGAAGAGATACTTTACAAACTTTATGATTGGAATCGTTGTATTGCTTGTATAAGTTGATTTTACTCTATATATGATTGTGCAGTTGAGCTGATATCATTAAAAAATAATCAACATTGCGAAAGTGAAAAAAAAATTTCATTGCTAATAATCGAAAGAGTCGATGTAACTTCCAAGCCAATTTCCATCGGTTTCACCGCGAAAGCTCTTTCATTAAAAGCTCTCTCTTTCTCCCTCCCTCTCTCGGTCAAAAAGCAATCAAGCACACAGTCGATTGAAAAAATAATGCATCTCGATTATCGGTGAAAAAAGAAAATATTAATCTTCACCGGTGATAATATAGGTCAAACGCTGTTAACGAACCAATTCGGTCCATTATAACACAGCAATGAAACCAACGCCGCCGGAACTGACGATTTATGCGCGGCAGTAACATTCCGATTCGGCTCGTATAACGCATCCTGCAAAAAAAAAGAATCTTCCTCACTGCTTTTGCACGTAAAATCGATCTCTCTCTCTTTTTTTCGGCAATCGCGCACGACAGAGAAGCTCGTGCATTTTCCAGTGCGTTTATTTTGTCAACCTTGCCTCGCCGAGAAATTCGCAACGTAAATACATGTGTGCGTGTGCGCGTGTGGCCGAAGGTTAATTTATTTTTTAGAGTGCGTGTGTAAAAGCTCGTATTTATGCGTTGGGATTTAATACCCGCAGCTCGGCGCTCGCCATCAGAAATCGATTCTCCCGCAGAGAGATGAATTCGCACATTCGGATAACAAACAAAGAGAAAGATTCTGAAAAAATAGATGATGGCTAAATTATTGAACTGAGTGAAAAAAAAAACATCCTGTCCGATACTGAATAAAACACATGACTAATTGTTGAAAGTTTATCTGTCTCGTCCGAGGTTTTTTTTTTCAATTTCAAACTTCGAGTGTTATATGACGAGGGTGGTGCGCTTCATAAATCGAATGTCACAGCGTTATCCGTAAAAGATCCTGCCGAAGTAGTCGCGCAGTTTGTCATCCGTTACAGAATAAATCAGCTGAGCGTACTGTACAAACAAACGAGCAGCTTGGAACAAAAAAAAATTAGAAAGATGGCTGCTATAGTGCATATTGAAATGTGACTGACGTTTGATCGGTTCATTCGAGTGCTTCGTGTTTTTATTTACTTATTTTTCAAACAAACAAAAGAGCCTTCGGAATTGTATATGAAAAATAATGAACTTCATCGCGCTCGAATGAATCAATCTGTACGCAGTTTAGCATATCAGATATATAAATCGTCGAAATATGAGATTTTCAATTGGAGAAATCCCAGAAATTCGTAGCTACGCTTTAACGCGGTAATGCGTTCCGCTCTAAATTTTGAGAGTACGTTGTGCATATATACGGTGGGAATGTAATTTGGCGCTTGGAAAATTCAAATTGAAACATCTGACGCTCGATCTAATGCAGTAATTAGTAACATGCTGAAACAGATTAGTTTCACGTTGGTGTATATACGCGCTACGTGTTTCGGGGGGTTTATAGTTGCTGCATGCAATTTCGAAAAAGATAAATACAAAACCACGAGAGCGAGATTTCGCGTTCGAAAATTATTGCATTATATATATGTATATATTCTTAGGTATTCCAAAAACTTTTCGACGATGACACAAGCAGCGGGAGAAGAAGATGACACTGAAAAAAAAAACACATAAGCTATTTATACACTCTGTCAATGTCGCATGAAATATATCTTGGAAACGAACTATATACTAAACGAAGTTGGCTCTTCCCCCCCTCTCTCTCTCTCTCTCTCTCTCTCTCTCTCTCTCCTCGACGACTGTATGTATATATAAATAAACCTCGCGTGGATTTCTTTTTATGAGGCACATAGATGGAGAAAAAATTCAGAAATGTATTATGATTCATCATTAACCCTCATCTGACTGACGATTCCTATAAATTATGAAGAAGAAGAAGAAGAAGCCAAAAGCAAATAAAACTCGAATGGTTCTAGAAATTAAAATTAGCATCCGACTGATGATGCGCGATCGTTGCAAGCACTCTGTCTCACACACACACACACATCCGTTTCCGGGATGACAGATTACTGCAAGCACAACACATACACACGCACGCGCGCAAAAAAGAGACAGTACGAGAGCGAGACAGATGAACGGACAGAGAGAAAAACGAAGAAAGCTCTGACTGACCCGAAAATAGCGAGGGTTTATTGGAATAATAACTCAGATGGATAGACGGTTCGCGCTTAGCGTGGGCGACATACTGTCGGCATAATCATAGGAAATTTTCTCGAACGAAAAAAAAAAAAAGATTTTTTTCTTCTTTACAATCGTAAGAAAAAAAAAAAGAAGAAATTGGAGTCGCTCGAGCGCTAGATGATCGATAAACGATTGCAATTTCATAACGCGCGGACGAGACCTACAATCTCGTACTCGAAAATTCATCAGCCAGCGAGGAGAGAACAACGACTCAAAAAGCTCTCTCTCTCTCGCTTGACACGGTTCTCTCGCGCGCGTATCCCCAGGGAAATAGAACGTTGCCGATATTAGTCTCGACGAACTTTGTCACGACGCTCGGTCGTCGTTGTTAAGTGTTTCTTGAAGAGCAGGTGTAATTAGTATGCTACGGGCAGCTCATTTTTTTTTGGTCGACTATTTTTCCGAACGGGTTATTTTTGAATTTCGTCGTACAGGGGCAGAGAGATGAGATAGTGGGACGCAAGCTTGAAATGTTGGCTTGACCCCGCGGTGGTCGTTTTGTTTCTCGACGAACGCGAGTTATTTTAGCTGCATTACACGATGGTACGCGCGGCTTTGTTTGTTTTTCGGGTTTTCCATCGAAACTTGAGATACTTAACTCTGTATTTTCGCGTTATTTGGTTTGTAGCTTCACTGTTGATTTATAATTGTATTTTCACGAGTATTTGACTTTTTGCACTCGACCAAAGAAACTCTCGCATTCGGCTATATCGAATTCACAAAAATGTTCAAATTCACAGAATGCAATCAATTAGTAGCACATTTTCATCAGGGAAGTATCGTCCTTTGTCGCACCTTCGAAAGCACAAATTAAATCAAGTAGCCATTAAAACTCCAAACTATTATGTATCAAAGACAAATCGCATTCTAGACGAAAACGATTTCCTCGGCGAACAAGATGTTAAACAGTACACATTAATAAGCCAAAACGATAATTATTCAAATTACAAATTCATAGATTCTCTCTCACGGTGTGCCGATACCAGAGGAAACTCTAGTGGAGAATTGAAACGCTTGTCTAGGCGCGCGCTCGGTATGGCTATAGATGCATTAGAGAGAGAGAGAGAGAGAGAGAGACTCTATAGCCTGAAGACGTCGATATACGAAGCTATGATAGTCAGCCGTGAAATTTGTAATTACCAATTTAGGCTCACGTTAATTAAGGTCTCTGCTTTTAATTAACCGGTCGAGGGCCATTGATTCGCGCACCCCCCCGCGCGTGCGTTCCGATATTCTCTTTGCTCCGAATCCAGTTGATTCTATCCCACAGATTACTCCGCTTCAATTATTCTGTTACAATCGACCCAGTTGCAACATCATCCCTGACTGTTGTATCAAATTTTGACTTTACTCTACTTGATCGCACCTTAGATATTGAATTGTAATGGTTTTCTACTGACATCGCTACAGTGGACTTCTCCTCCCTTATCTCTACTACTGGGAAGAAGCCAGATGAGAATAAGGTTGTAACGGAGTGGAAGTCAATGAGAAACCATTTCGTAAAATGCTTTTCCACGCACGAAAAATGAAATCAATTTGAATTCGCACACGCGGGCTATTGCCCTCGCGGCGTTGCAATATAATCGATAGAGAGCCTAAATTTATTCTCAGTCTAGCGAGACACAAAGCGATATCCGCCAATGGCACGTTTAATTGCAAAGCCTGGCAGGAATGCTAATGGCTGCGGCCGAAGTGTAAACGCCGTTAATTAGTAAAGTTTTCGGCGTGAGAGAGAGTACAATGCACGTAATTTCCGAGTGCTCGGCAGCGGCAGCTATACAGAGCTGCGCGTATACCTGCAGATTTGTAATGCGACTCAATTGGGATTGCGGCAGCAGCAGCAAGCAGCAGACGACTATATATGTATCTTTTACTATTGCAATTCTATACAGCAAGGGAATTGAAAACGTCATTGGGTCTCTTGCTTTAGCGGACAGAAGTTTCAGCTTACCATGTTATTGCGCTGGGCTGTGGCCCTTTCAACTGATTGCAATATTTTACTCGTGTAATTTGAGCTCTTTTGTACCAGTTCTGCTCACTCCGGTCAAACATAGTGTTTTGCAAGGCGAATTGTGTGTTTTTAGCGAAAATTTGCATGTGTTAGCGACTAAAGTAATTTTTTTTCAAAATGGTTTCTTATTACTATGTTCAAAAAAAAAAAATTTTTAAGTTGCAAGTAGGGATTGTTGAAACAAGTTTTTAAAATCCACGATAATTAAGAAATTAATATATATTTCCTATCAGCATAGGAATTCCAAATCAGATTCATTATACATAAGATCGAAGTCCTTCAACAACGACATTATTATCGCGGTTATATAGTCACATCCGAGTCGACTCCTCGATCACGCATGTGCACGTACATATATCCACGACGACGCGTTGATCGGGAACCGTACTTGGCACGCTCGCCAAATTATGTATTTAACACGTTCGCGGTTGCATCTTCGTTATATCCATCACCTTATCATCGAAGTCAGAAACAGATAATTAAACGCGATACATTCATCTACATTAAAAAGAAAATTTTGCTTTTCTTATTTTCCCTT
This sequence comes from Galeopsomyia nigrocyanea, assembly GCA_035047105.1. Lineage (NCBI taxonomy): Eukaryota > Metazoa > Arthropoda > Insecta > Hymenoptera > Eulophidae > Galeopsomyia > Galeopsomyia nigrocyanea. The sequence goes on from JAWWMK010007229.1 coordinate 17,928, forward strand.
TTATCTTTTTGGACCAAAAAAAAAACGCGCGTTCTTGAATTTCCACGGAGATACGCGACCAGCTGAGCTATATGATGTTTACACTGCTTGACAGAAATATAACTGATGTAGTAGATTTCGAGCGTTTCTGTTTTACGCTTGATTGGCAAAGGGAATTGTAAAATTAGCTTGTTTTATCATTCGTTTCAAACAGTTAGGTAATCCTTGAAAATATTATTCAGGTTTTCATGTTTCGAGGTTGAATATAGCATCGATATTTTGGTTGCAAGCTTCTAAAAGTGTCGATAGTTAATTTACATTTACGTTTACTTAAAAAGTTTATAAAAAGTCGACTAAAAAATGGTTTAAATAAAATTCTGGTAAAGGTTACTTGATGTCTTCGATTGATTCAAATTTTACAATCGAAGTAGGAAATATTTCCTGTCCTATAGGCGATTAGTCATTCATAAAATTCAATGTCCCACGAAGCCAAAAACAAACCAGCATATTATGACGTTTTCAACTCTCTGAAATGCAAACATCTCATCCGAACAAAAGAAGCTCAGCGATATAAATCAATTACCTGTCGACGACAAACGAAAAAAAAAGTACAAACGCATAAAAGAAGAAAAATTCTCAAATCCACGTGTATGCGAAATTTTGAGAGTTCCGCTTAGTCATCCAATTCGCATCCGGCACACGCACACACATGCTTTTCTTTCGGTCGTTTCTCACGCCTACGCGTTTATAGCCGGTGGCGCTCAGGGCGAAAGAATTTTTCGATTCCGACGAAAAATGCGACGGACATGGAAAACAGCAGTATCATAGCACTGTGGAAAACCACTTTGAAATAGCTTCTATTTCTTCACCGTAAAAAGATTTCACACTGCAATGTTTCTTTTTCACGCAAAGGTCAAAAGGATGAACATTGCTTTCTACGTTTGAAGAAAAGTTTTTGTCGGATATCTGTCGGGGAAATTTTGCAATGTCGTGTTTATACGTACAGCGTGGGATGATTAAATTATACCAATGCAGGAAATACGTCTTTCCTTAGAATAATGTTTAGAGACGGCGCTATTTTTGCGTAAAATTACTTTTTGCATTTTAATTGAATGCGCTCTGGCAAGGCCGTTATACCCGAAATAAAACTGAATAAAATGTTAATTTAGCTTCGAGCGTTCAATTTTTGGCAATCGACCGATCTCGTGAAAAATTAACAAATTCCGATATGATTCCAAAATTGAGTATTTTGAAAGACGAATATATAATCGTTCGTACAACTCTCCGCTGTGTATTTCAACGAGCTCGTGCATCGTCCGCTGAAAAATTGTCAAAAATATAGCAAGTTTCGTGTTATGAAAATATCTCTTGGGTGTTGCATCGTCGTTATTCTAAAAATGCACACTGACACGAGCCATAGAGTTTCCCCCCGTGGAAAAATTTTCACCTAGCTTTCGTGTTTATTTTTCAAACACTCGAAAGAGAGAACCACAAAAAAAATCCAGTGAACGTTATATAGTATTTCATAAAAAGTGACAAGAGATATCGATGCGTCGCACGCGTTCGAAAGAGAGAGAGAGAGAGAGAGAGAGAACGACAGAATTATAGTCGAGTTCGAGAGAGAGGAGAAGAACGCGGTGGTAGGGGAGTTTACGCGGCCGCGAAAAGATTCTGCCGCTGGAAGTTATAAAAGTTATCCTCGTCAACGTGCGGCGCGTTAGTGTCGAGGTAACCCAGCGCTGTGTCGGCAACCAACTTTTGGAAAAAAAAACCAAGAAATAATCATGGTCAGTGTTAATGTGTTTACATTTCTTGCGATATAGCACAGTGATTCGAGTGTTTTTAACGTAGGCAGTTCGGAACGTTATTGTGATGAGTTTTAAAGTGTTTTCGGATTATTAGAAAAGTTTCCGAGGGCTTTTTTCTTCATTGCGTTAACGTTTGAAGTTTGAAGTATCGCATGTAAAAACATCTTATAATATTTCTTTCATTTTTCATTCTTCTGGAAGTTACTTTTTTTTATTAGCTTTGCAATAAAATTCCTTCAAATATTAAATAAAATATTGAGATTATAAAACAATAAAAATTCATTAAATGCGATTGTAAAAGTTGAAGTTACATATCCGTACTTCACATAATCTTTATTTCCAATTTTGGTTTTTGACATTTTTTAACCATAGAATTACATAAATTTCAAACAAACTAATCTATAAAAATTTATTTTCCAGGATGACGAATCAGTTCAGAGTAAGTACGACTTCAACTAAAATGATTTTAACAATTTTTTTCGTAGTATTATACCTGAACGAAACAAATTACATTTACTCTACTTCGAAACATTTTTTTTTCAAACGATTTTAATAAATCTCGAAATGCACCACATTCGACTACCAAGTCGTCAAAAGTTCAATCGACTTCTCTTTTTTTATGGCTTTAGTGCTCAGGCGAGCTTTCGCGATGTTCGATTCGACCAAGTCGGGCAAGATCGAGAAGGAAAAAGTCCGCACAATCCTGAACACTCTCGGCCACCCTTTCGACGATCACGAGCTCGACGTAATGCTGAAAGCCGAAGACATGGATGGTAAGTTCCATCCACCGTCGATTACGTAATACTTTTTTTTCTCTCCTTCTGCTCTCCCTTCGCTCATTGCGCTTTAAAGTTCGATGAAGAAAAAAAAAATAAGAGGATTTTTGTTCTTTCTCATCGCCGCTCGACAGGCCACTCGAAGAGCTTTAAAGAAATTTCACGCGAAAGAATTTTCACGACAATGCTCCCGCGCGGAATATTTATCCTGAGCCCGGAGGCTACCAGTGAAAGCTATGTACAGAGCGCCTTCTTTTTTTCAAAGAGAACAAAGACTTCGCGAGCACACGCCAGCTGACGTGATGTATCCTTTTGACGATTTTTGTTTCGATGAGCGCTCGAATATCCGGGAATTGGGTCAGAGAGCTTCACGGATTTTTTTTGTGGCAATTTAAAATTTTCTGTGTTTTTTTTCTTTTTTCAACGCGCGTTAACCGTGTTTTCGATAAGTACGAAGCGAGATTACCAGAAAATATCTGCATAATTAGCATGTGAATGGTAATTGGGATAATAGAACCGAATTACGATCATGGTTTAATTAAGCATTCTCTGCATGTTTGCCCAGTAACCACAGAGTTCGAAATAAAAAAAAAAAATTTGTTGTTTTCGCGTTTTCATCGATTACTCATTGACCTGGTAAATTACCGACTGGAAAACATACGAAGCTGAAATTAATGAAGATCAGAAATATTGAGCGAAAAGATTTTCAAAATATATAAAGTCTTTGAAATACGGGAATTCCCCGCTAAAAATTTATGTGTTTTTATTGGAAGATTTATACTGTTTGATAATCCGCGAGCTAACGGTTGTTATTTTTTTTTTTTTCATTTTTCGACCACCGGTATATTCTAATTTCACTACTGTACTATAGCTTTGAACTATATTTATGATTTGATTTTGGCATAAACAAAAACAGGGTATTTTTCGATCACAGTAATCTTCCATCCTCGTATCTAAAATAAAAATTCAGTTTTGCTGATCCTTTGAAAAGATTAAAAGCTTTCAGAGCGGAGCGAGGGAGAGGGCAACGAAAATGGAAAAGCGGCTCAACCGAAAGCTCGAAGCAACGTTAGCAAGCTCAGAAAGACAAACTACCATAAACGTGAAACCGGTGTAGGTAGGTAGCGAGCGAGCACGAGGAGAAAAAGGGGCAACATTGCCGTTGTAAGCCGTATATGGTGGCGCGAGGCTAAACGACGTTGGGAAATGACTCGGACGTAATCCGCAGGGACTTTTCTCGGCTGCTTGTCGACGATTAAGTAAACAACTCGCTGCTGCTGCTGCGCCCTTGCACGCAAGAATTTCCCCGAGCGACGTAAATAAATACGAGCAATCCGCTCAAATTTCACGCTCCATTTCATCCCTCTTCTCGCGATATATATGTTACTAAAGTACCGAGGTTTACCTATACGAGTTTCTTTTTTTTTTCTTTCGCGTTAGACTTTGAGTTGCCAGCAAACTGCTACTAAGCATTGGCAATGTTTTAATGAGTTAAGTCTGACCGAGTATCGGTTTATACACGCTAGAAGCGTTCGCATCGCAAAAAAAAAAGAAAAAATCGTATCTGAATATATTTTTTCCAATTTTCCGATAAAATGCAATCCCGATGATGAGAGAGAGAACGAAAAAGGGAGAAACTTTTTAGCGGTAAAACTCGGAGAAATTTGATTATGCTGCTGGAGTTTTCCCCAGACAATGCGCGCGAGAAAGACAGATCTCGATGTTCGATCTTCGTCTGAGCGAGAAGCTCTTTTGTCTTCATAAACCTCTCTGTCTCGTGAATTGAGCAATACGACATTATCATGGAGATATTCGCCAATGGATGACCGTGTTACTATCTCCATTCGCGCATTTAATCCTCCGCGGAGTTGAGGTAATGTGGCATGAAATCGCATGAGCTTTTGTCGACAGTTTTTGAATTGTCGTCGATTTTCATGCGAATTAATTTTTACAATATTTCACTCGAGTGTGTATTTATTGACTGCCTCGATGACATCGTTTCTTGATAAATCTTTACGAGACAAATATTAATTTAGATCATCAATCGATAGAGTCAACAAATTATTTACGAATGTAAATATTTGAGAAGAAAAACTCGAGGCGCGCTGGCATGTTTAAATAACGAGCTTGTACTCAAATATTCTCGGATACAACGGAATGCTTACAGATATATTTCGAGAAAAAACTCGCGTATTTATAGATTTGTTTTTCTACTCCTAATTCATTTTCACAGACAGATTCACGATTACAAAATAAAGTTGAGAGGCGTTAAAAATGTAAGCTAATGCGAAATTTTCGATGGCCACTAAAAATTTAGTTTTATTCGAAATCGTTGCAATATTTCTGAAAAAAAGAATTTCGTCGAGCTAAATATAACGTTGAGCAACAAATTTATTATCCAGGTTCCGGAGTATTAGACTTCGAATCATTCTTCCGGGTGGCATGCCACTTCCAAGAGGAGGACGACGAAGCGCTGCAAAAAGAACTGAAGGAAGCTTTCCGTTTGTACGACAAGGACGAAAAGGGCTACATTCCGACGAGCTCGCTTCGTGAAATCCTTCACGCTCTCGACGATGGAATCACGCCCGACCAGATGGACGGCATGATTGCTGAGATTGACACCGACGGTTCCGGCACCGTTGACTTTGATGGTAATTAATTTTATTTTTTTTCACGAGTAAAATTCAACCTTTAAAACTGAAAAACACTTCAATCCGTCGTGATCCGTTAATAATCATACGGTTGAAATCAAAGTACGCGCACTTGAAGAATGAAAAAAAAAGTCTCTAGAGCAACCAGCAAGTAGAAAAAATAAAAGTTTTATAGTAGAAAAAAATCACCAGGCAACGTACACTCGGTTGACACCTTTTTCCACGAGCAATACACACCAAACCTCTTGCTTTATTCTACCGGAAACGATACGGTTGCGCTAGAGAGGAAAAAAAAAACGCAGAGAGTACGCAAAAAAAAAAAACGCGCGTGTGGAATTCCGGTGTACATCACTTGTTCGTTTTAACCCCCTCTCTCGCGTATATAGCGGAAACCTCCCCCTCTCAACAAAAGAACCTCGGTCGCGTTAGGGGGCTTCAAGATTTTTTTTTCTCTCTCCCTTTTTGTTTTAATTGCGAGAGCCCACTCGCGCGCTTTGCTAACCTCGTTTCCTCGAGTGTGTAGCGTTGTAGGTGCCGCGCACGAGCCTTCGCGCGAGAAATAATTCTCTTTGCCATTGCGAATGTGTACGAGTTAAACGCAGTTAGCCGGAACGAAATAGTTGGACGAAAAGAAAAAAAAAACGAGCAAATATTTCGCTATCCCGACCATTTTAACGAGCGCCATACGAGCACTTATTTTTAGAGCCGAGTCGAGCTCGAATCGTTAATAACCGATGGTACTATACGTTCATTCGATCAATGAGAAGGCCATTACTAGCTCGACCCATTTGCTCATCCTCTTACCGATTTCTCTCGTCCCTTTGTGGACGCGGTCTCGACGAGGAAAAAGCAGGGAGCTTAGTGCCGGACACACATACACTTTGGTGGGCTGAGAGAGAGAGCGAGAGAGAGAGAGAGAGAGAGAGAGAGAGAGAGAGAGAGGAAGGGAAGCCGTTAGTTCAGTCAGCAAATGAATTTGTAATCGCTTGTGGCAAAGCGCTCTCGACGCTGTTCTATATCACTGCTTGATGGATGACGCTTTGGTGTACCGATGAGCTTAACCGAGAGCTTCGACTCTCATTCATTTTGCGAGAATCTTGATACCCTTATCTTTCGTCGTTTATTGATTAGATTTTCTCTCGCCACTATTCGTTGCTGTTCAGTAGCCGTAATTATCGATCTGACTTGCGGGGTAATGAAGTAGATTACAGATGTATACGTGCTGTATAAAAAAAATAAACATAAAAAATTCTGATAACATCGATACATTAACGTCCATGAGTCTAATTGATTTTTTTTTCTGTTTGTTTTTCAGAGTTCATGGAGATGATGACTGGTGATTAAAGGATGTCGAGATAATCTAACTACTCCTTGTGTACATTATTACTGATATTATACATAAATAATTATTTACTCATAACGATAAGAAAAAATATATAATTTTTATTTAAAATAATGACACTTCATTCCACGTAGTAGTTTACTTTTTTCGTTAATTGAATTTGCCTCGTTTCTCGGAAATCGAAACGAAAAATTAATCCTTGCTTTCGCCAGGATACCACACGTAAATGATTTACAGGATAGCCTCTGCGTTGTGGACTTACGTTTAAATATTCAAGCTCTTCCTACCTCGAACTCAAATCGATAAGTATTCAATGCAATTGCAATTTTTGAATACACGCGTAGCACGAAATAAAAAAGAAACCAAAAGAATAATCAATTATTTCAGCACTGCACATTAGTAAAACATCATTTTTTTTCGCGAAAAAGCTATTCATTTCGACTTTTAATATCCTCGTGTGTCCCAATTCGATGCATACTATTTGTCTTGTGCGCAACAACAAAAAAAAAGACACACTATACGCCACGCCGCATGCACTCATAAATCAAGCCTTAGCATAGCTCCGGATGCGTTCTTCCGTCGAAAAGAGGGGGGGGGGGGGATGTAAGATTGGGAGAAAAAAAAACTGCATAGCGCGCCACGCACTCTAAATAATAACGGCGACGCGCCGCATGAGTTATCAGGAGCTGGCAACGAGCCCCTACATCCGATTTCTAATCTCACTCGTACGTATACATATACGTTCGCCAACGCCAATATCAATTTTATCGTTTTCCCTTTCTTGTTTTTTTTATTTTACAACAACTTCAGAGTAACATATCACGTAAACAAAACGAAAGGAAAAAAAATCAATCGGAGCAATATTAAATGTCCGTCGTATCGCTGTTTTTTTTTCTTTTTACGATTTTTTCCTTTTTCGCATGTGTGTAAACTCGCGGACGCTTCTTCTTCGAGCGAGGTTTACGATTCTCGTGCTCGCGCCCGGTTTACCCGTAAATCAATCGAGATTATCGATCTACCTTCGGTCACATACTGCACTGCTCGTCGCTTCTCTCTCTGTCTCACTCGGCCCCTTTTCGCCGACTCGGCGCTTATCTCGACGTGACATCTGCGCGACTGTTTCGATTTTACGTTTATGGTACATTCCTTCGGTACCTCCTCCCAAGCCACACCACAGCTATACGTTACTTGAATTATTAATGATTCACGACCTGCTACTTGCTGCTACTGTGCTGTATGTGAATTGCGCTCGCGAGATATGTACGTCTAACGTGTGAGATGTGTTTAACCTTCGCTGCACGGGTTGGTCGTTGTGTATGTATGTGTGATTTTGGAAATGGTTGAAGGAAATTGGAATTGACATTAGTATTTTGGAGAAAATTGTATATTGCGAGGTATGTCGCTCAAAATCAACGACGTCAACTCTATGTACACTGAATATCAAATTAAGCAACGTGATTTCACTTCTATTGAACGTGAAACATGAATCAAGACTACGTGAAGATAAGTGAATTTTAAAGCGAAAAGCAAATCACATCAGAGTACTTATATGCCTATATGTGAATGCGACTTAGCGCCATAATCATCATCATCTACGGGGTGGGGGGGGGGGGGGGGCGTAATCCAAGGATTAACGAGATCAAATTATCTCGGGGGTATATTCATCAAACTTCATACACAGAGCAATTAATAAACTTGACTAACACCGCGTCGCAGCCTCGTACAAAGTCCCAAACAACGGCGTCTCCCAAGACACACCGTGTATAAACACAGCCGCAAGAGAGAAATTTGGTGATCCTCTCTCTCTCTCTCTCTCTCTCTTTCTCTCTCTCTCTCTCTCTCTTACTCTTACTCTTAGAAGATGCAAATTTCACTCATAGCCATCACACGTGAGGTATATATTATTATAATGATCGCGGAGAATATAATATATAGCGCTCCGCAATATATGGTAGCTTTAATATTATGTCTCCTCTGTGGAAGCAGCATTCTGCTCAGAGACGTATCTAAGTGGATAGCGATCTATGCGTTGCACGTATGTATGCCCAGCTGGGATGTAGTGGCGTTGCGATGTAACTGTCTGGTACGCGTAATGACTGACTTGACGTTATTACAGCTGACTTGGCGTTGACATGTTCTACTTATGAATTGATAGTTTGGAAATGACAAAATATCTTTAAATTAACGTGATATATCAAATTGAATGAAATGCAATTTAGTAAACTTCATCTCCCTGGAATATTTAAATTAATGGCGTCCCGAGGGACCAACCACTAGTAGGTGATAACGAGTGCTAAATTGTAGAAATATCCTGAGGAATGGAACTCTGTCGAGGAGCCGAAATAGGAATTATTTGTAAAATAACAGATCACAGAGTATAACGAATACGAATGAGTTGGTAGTCGAGAGAGAGAGAGAGAGAGAGAGAGAGAGAAAGACATTCCTATATCTCCATCTCCCGAGAGTCAACTCTCGAGAGCAAAGCTAGATAGAGAATAGTGAAGTGTGCACATCGAAGCGGTTCCGCAAGCTCGCTCTGCACTTGGCTTTTCGCAATAATCCCAGAGCCGGTCGGTCGGCTATACTACTGACTGCGCCTTGTTTTCTCAGCACCGATAATCCGAGCACAGTAGCACAACCAAAAAAAAAGGAAAGAGAGAGAAAATGAAAGTGGGTCGCGAGGCCGGTGCAACATTTCCAAGTTCGCGTGTAGTCGTGCTTTAGACTTCGCTCTTTCTTTCGAAGCAATTTGCGCGCGAGAACTAAACGAGATATTTCACGGAAACTGTTGAATGCTAAATTGTATTGTCGCATCGGTTAAGACGTCTTGTTAAGCGTTTTAGCTAACCAGAGTCAATTCATTCGAAACGAAAAATAACGTGTCGGTTTAATAGTTTTTTTCTTTCGTTCGTTTGCGATTTGAGAAGTTCCACTCTCGGACTCGCGTCCGGGTTGCGAAGTTGTTTTTTTTTTATCTGATCACCGCGACAGCCAAGCGACATTCCGGAGAAACCGCTTAGCCGCGAAGGATCAATAAAATGGCTAACTGCAACGACTGCAATCCTTGAAAAATTTATACTCGTGGAAAAATAGCGATTTGTCATCAGTTACTCGCGTGATACTTTTCGCAATCACTCAGACGACGATGCGTATTTCCCCCTCAACGTCTAATTTTGAAGAATAAAGGTTTATCTCTATTGACTTATTTTCTGTTTGATGAAAAATGCGCGTCGTCGTGCATACTGATATATACGAGGGCGCGCGTTTCAACAGTGTCGATACTTCGCCCAGTTTTCTTTTTCGCGGCTATATTTTACAATGCTTTTTTTTTCTCTCTCTCTCTCGATATATATATATA
>JAWWMK010007240.1:0-27819 GCA_035047105.1 Galeopsomyia nigrocyanea
CTTAACCAAATTAATCGTGCGAGGCATCATTTCAAAGGGTGAACGGGCAGCTTTCAAACGAGGCCACGTACGTTGAATTCGCTCGGCGTAAAAAGTTATGGAGATTGAGATATATATGTATATATATAGACAGAGAGAGAGAGAGAGCGAATTAGTTATTCAGAATTAGCCTGAAAAGCATGATCGTATCAATGATAAAAGTGCAGGACCAAAGTCGAAAAATGGGGTGGTCGATCGACAAACCGTAGAATGTACAACGAGTGATCAGCTGCGGGGCATCTCGCAAATATTCGCGACTTAGCTCTCGCCGCTAATAGAGCTGAAATAATCCGGAAATTTATCGAACAAATTGCGGAATTTAGGGAGTATGACTTGGCGTCGCGAGTTCCGCCCTCTCAACTATGTTGTCTCGTGTGCACTATACTCCTCTCTCCCCATTCTCTCTCTCCCTCTCAGGCACTCGGCATGCGGCGAGCGCGAGTGGCACGTGCAATCGATCCAAGACGCAAGCGAGAATTCCCTACAGCCAACGACGCTATAATCCCTTCCCTATACCGCTCGCGCTCCCTGATTGCCTCCCTCTCTCCCTGCTAACGCTTTTCTGCGTCTGGCAGCAGTAGCATGCTCGCTACGGTATGTGTGTGTGTGTGTGTGTGTGTGTCTGAGTGTGTGTGTATGCGCCTCTTAGCCGAGCGTGCGACGAGCTAAGTAATCATATCCCCCTAGTCGACAGGCGTAATGCCTTGGCTGCGCGCGCGAGGCGCCGAGTTGACGTGTCTTACACGAGAACGTGTAATGCATACGTTATTTGTTCGTTAGACGGGCCCTTGATTGCCACCGTTTATGCCTGCGTGAGATGGCTCTCTACGATTCTCTATTCACCTGCTTACTATCTCTCCTACGTACCCTTCGCCCGCAACCATATGACGATGGGAATATGCACGTCGTACGCACGGCCGATTAATTGAGCGACAAAATTCGAAGTTTGCAGTGTATCTCGCGAGGACAACGTCGGGTCAGTGGAAGAAGATCCCACATCCAACGAGTAGTTTGAGAAAATCCCACCTCCAGTTTGCCGAGATAAAAAATCACACATCCAATTTTTCAATCGGAAAATCACACCTCCAATTGTTTGAGTTTGAAATCACACATCCAAAACTTTTTTATCTTAGTAATTTTTTATTAAACACCTCAATATTATTGTTTGTAAAAAAGTTTAGCTTATGAATAATAATTGTAATAATAATTTTATTACTCGAACATAATTACTCACTCCAAAAAAATTATATATTTTGACGAAAATCGAGTAAAATCGCGCATCTAAATACTTTTTTCGTGGCTTTTTTTAAAAACAATATATTATTATTTAATATATTGTTATTTAATATATTAAATAATATATTATTATTTAATAATTAATAATATATATTGTTGCAAATTGGAGGTGGGATTTTCGCAAACTACTCGTTGGATATGGGATCTTTTTCCACTGACCCGACGACAAGCTTTTCCCGGATGTAGCGCGGAAATCGATCATGATCACAATTTTTTCTCTGTGTTATAATCTCATTCATAAAAATTTTAAGTTGAACAACAAAAAAAAAAGGACGAGAACGTGCTTAAAATATTTTACTGGGTACTTTACTCTTAGACCTTTCAAATTTCAGATTTTAGTATGGTATAAACTTCTATCGCGGCTTGAAAATGTTTAGAGGGAGCGTTGAAAAAAATTTTCGTTCGCCTCATTATTTTTTAAGGATATAAAAACCTTTCAACGCGCGAAACAAAAACAAAAGTTAATAAAAATGTTTGCTTTCGTGATTCAGTCGAGTAATATTGTTATTCAAAAATTACCAGCACGTGTTATTAATACGATGGATTAAAGTATTTGAAAAACAAAAATACCAAACGGTCGACCAAGCTCGCGCTTGGGTATCTATGTAGATATCTACGCGGGAGATGCCTGTGATATATAAGCATCGAGCTGCACGCATTTCCGCAGTAGAAACGCGTTTGTCTGACATCAATTCCGTTCCCAGATAAAAGAGGGAAAAGCAGCAGAGACCTTTGAATATTTGTAAAGACTGTTTATCTCGCGAACGCTAGGTGCACACGAGCCTCGGAAAATCCTCGAGAGTAAGCGACAGAAAAAAATAAGACGACGCGTCGTCGTCGTCGACGTGAAGCATAAAAGGCGAAGGAGCGAGCGAGTGAGAGGGGGAGAGAGGGAGAGGGAGAGAGATAGAAAGAGAAAGAGAGAGAACATGCGCCAAAGGCGAGCGCCCAGCTTGGGATTTGCATAGGACAATATCTCGACTGATTTATCTCTCGCAGCCGCAAGGAGCTATGCCACGAGGATTTATACGTTCGGCGCTTTACGCGCGCGCCCCCGCGGAAAATAAGACGAAGACCCAACCCGAAATACACTCTTGGCGTTTGCCCTCCTTCCTCTCACCCCTACGTCCATGAAAGCACCTCTCTTCTACCCACCAAGACCCTCTTAGCCGCCAGTAGGTTTTGTTTTCATTTTCTCATTTTAGCCTCTTAATCCTTTTCTCTGTGCTCTCCCCCCCCCCCTCCTCTCTCTCTCTCTCTCTCCCTCTGTCTCTCTCTCTCTCTCCCTCTGTCTCTCTCTCGCTCCCTCATATTCTTGCCTTTTCCTCGTAGGTGCATGAAAAAGTAGGCTAACTCCCAGGCTCTTTTTTTTCTTTCTCTTCTTTTGGGTTTTTTTTTTCTACATCGTATTTTTTTTTCTTTTTGGCGGAGAGTTGAAAGGACGTTCGTTCTTCAAGGACCGCAACCGTATAAAAGATTTTTTTTCTTCCATTTTTCAGTCTCGTGTTCTACTTTTATCGTATATACATATTTTTTTTTTCAAACTGCCTTTTTCATTACTAAAAATCATGGCTTTTTGGGCTAATATATGTTTTTTCACATTCCTATCTGTATGTACTTTTTTTACTCACCAGGGGGCACATGCCGCATTTTCCAAAAGAGCAGGTGCTCTTTTTCAACCGGGATACTAACGTAATATACTATTTATTTCAAATGTACTATATTTTCACGAACAGTATCTAATAAATATAATTTGTAATAAATATATTTTGTACTTAATTTTAATAAATTCACTTTCAAATTGAGCCTAAGGTACAACCAAGTATCCGGACGGGGGGCATGTGTCTCACCGAGGGACACATGCTTTTTTTGACACAAATGGGCATGTGTCCCGTTTTCTAAAAAAACACGTGTTCTTTTTCAACCGGGTAGTTATTTACGTGAATATTCGAAAATAGCATTGCCATAATGCATGCGCTCGTCGACGTAAGTAACAAAATCCATAAACAAATTGCAGTTTTCTGGTGTTTATAGAATCACAAAAATTGTTTTCTTCTCTAGGGCTTCCGGACCTATTTGCTCTTCGTATCTGACGGGAATTGTTCATGAACATTAGAAAACTTCACAGCAACTATTTTATCAACATTTTCACATCAAAATCTAATGGACTTTTTTCAATGAAAATAGACGGAAAACATCATTTTATCAAATGCTGATTTCTCGGCTTCTGAGATCACTAGAAACATTTCTGTTCAGTCAAAATAATAGCAAAAAATGTACATATTTAAGTAGAAAAAAAGTTTCGTTTAAAAATAATGATCCGATAAAAAGTTATCAACAAATTACGGAAGCATTTAAATTTTTCAGTTTTTTTAATAATATTGGAAAAATGCCGGAAAAAATGCGATTATTGATCCCAGGAAACTACATTCTTTCTAATGGATTTCGTCAATTAAACTTATCGGGAAAAAAATCTGTTGCTGGCTTTGATGCCACAACGAAACGAAAACACTTAGGTACTCGACTTTGTTTTCTCTCGGCTAGTGCTATTAGCAATTCCCAGCTATTTGATTCTCGGATTCTCTTCGCCAGTTGCCTCGTTTTCTCTCTCTCTCTCTCGTTCTCTATACACTCGCGGCGCAATGGCAACGTTGGCGCGGTGGTGGTAGCGTCGCTTGGCGGAAAAGAGGGCGATAAACGGGGCCACCACACACCCTTCCCTTTTCTCTCCTCTCTCCCTCTCTCTCTCACTCTCCGTTTATGACTTTTACCGTTTAGTTTATCGGTATCCGCCAGATTTACGGCGCACATAAAGTCGGACTCTATTTGCGCGGCGTCGGCGTCGGCGCGCGCGCGCGCGTATAGCTAAAGCGTGCTATAGAAGAGCTCGCTAGCTAGCTAGCTAGCTAGCTATAGCTGCCAGTACGCCGCGCGAATGCCGCTGCGCACGTACGTATACGTGTGTACGGGTTGTACGCACGCGAGCACGAAAATGAGCAGAGACACGACCTTTTTCGTGCCCGCCCGCCCGCGCGCTCGAGCTTTCACGAGCAACAAAGATCCCTCGAATCGTATGTATATGTATAGACAAACACAGAGTTTTCGTACGCTCGCGCGAGCATCCAGTACATGTTTCCGTGATATTTTGATGCAGCTAATCTCTTCCTGGTATTTTATTCGAAGTGTACGTAAATAGTTTCATCTCAAAATTACTTTACCTACGTGGAAGAACATTTCCGCTAATATTTTTTGAAAATCTCGGATAAAGTTCTTTTTCTTTGGGGAGTGACAGACTTGCTATTTCAAATAAATGTATGGATGGGTAGGATAAGTTGGCGGATTCTTAGAAGATGTCAAATTTGATGCTGCAGAAGCCACGATATCGCGACCTACATAGCTTTGCTTAATATATTAGGTATACCTCATCTCGCTTGTTTCTTGAAAATAATGCAAAATTTTGATAAAAGCTATTTCGGTAAGATACGAGACGAGGCACGATGGGACAGGACATTAATAAGTAATTATGTTAAAACTTCACTGACATATTTGTAGATTTCTAAGAACATACCACAATTTTTAAAAGAAATCAAAATTTTGCTTCGCCGTAAAAACTGTGAATAAGCGAAATTTCAAACTTATAAATTCACAACTGAATGGCAATGAAAGTAAACGCTTCAACGGCTAGTGTGCTTCAATAATTCTTCTGCGTGTGTTTCGTTTTTAATGAAAAACAAATGTGCATGAAAAAAAGTAATAATTTCAACCCGAAAAATGTCATCGCTGCGTACGTACCACGTCTGCGGCAGCGGCATGTCAATAAAAAAACAAACAAAAAAAGCTCTCGCTATTCTGAATTTTTTTTCGTACTATGTGTGAATGCGGAGAATATTCAACATTGATGGCAAAGTTATTGCATTTTATGAGATAGAGAGAATAAAACTGACGAAGGTATACGCATCGAAAGTATTTACTTACCGTTGAGTACGTGTACGAGAACGCTCGCGGAGTCGGCGGTCGATGGTGCGCAGGTATAATTGCCGGAATCCGCGGGCAGTGCACGCGATATCAGCAGGTGCGACGTCCGCGTCTGCTTTTCCGTCACCACGCTGATGCCACCCCGTTGACTGTAATTTATCACATGATCGCCTCTGTACCTGCAAATCGAGACAATCGATATTTGTTAATAAAACTTCGTATCGGACATACCAATCGACGAAGCGAGAATGTGGAATGAGATTTCATGTGAATGACGCACGTGAAAATGTTTTATGACATTTTTATAAAACTTATATAAGAATGCTTTCACGAAGTTTTCATAAAAAATGATAAAATGATATATAAAATATATATAAGAAAATTTTATAAGAGATATTCACGTGGGGATACAGATTGAAAGCGAGAATAATAAGTAAACGACATTCTCATATGTGCATGTTTTATTAAAATAGCGAGGATAAAGCTACCGATGAATATGCATAATTTAATGATACATACGATGAATATACACATTAAATATTAAATCGCATCGGAAAATATTATTGTTCATCGGACCAAGCATAATTTCAGGCACATACACTCATGTGCAACATACATAATATAAGATGATATTGATACGAATACAGTTACAAAATGGAATGTGAAATCGAGTATTACCCTAATTTAAATGAGAGCCACGAAAGGGAAATAAAAATCTTCATTTCCTCGAATTTCAACGATATATTGGTATTCATTAAACATATATTTTTACGTCGACTGAAATTAAGTCACGCCGAGATTAAAAGCGCAAGAGTTATTGTGAAAGCTATGATAAAAGCCCGCAGGATGTAAATTGCTTGAGTTATATAGGAGCTCGTCGAATAAAACCAAAAGTTTGGCCCGATCATTCAGCTTTTCATCCAACTTCGATTTCTCTCGTTCGCGCTAACATGCGCTCCGAGCAAGCGAGCGAGCGACTTGTTGACATTGTCTCGCTAAACACCGAGGCGCTCAAGCTGCACTCGGCTATGTTCTCGTCTCGGAGTGCTCGGCTAAAGTACTACGGCGCGTAATTAAAGAAAAGTTAGTTAACAGAATAAGCACTGCAAGAGAGAGAGAGAGAGAAAGAGAGTCGGCGAGGAATAATTTCTACCGGAGAGAAACTTCCGATCGGTTCCGCGCGCAAGCTCTGAGGTCTGAAACTTCCGCAGTACGAATGATGTACAAGAAGCCGCTCCAGCGATATCTTCGAGCAATATGACGACGACGACGACGACAATGACGAACCAAGTTTCGTACAGCGTTTCGGCGAGTGAGGAAAAGAAAAGATGAGGAAAGACGCGACTGAAGAAGATAATGCAATTAAACTCACCAGTAGATGAAAGACGGTGGCTCCGGTGTCTGCATTACCACGCAGGTCAGGTTGATGTCGCTGCCGCTTTTTATGTACAGCTCCGAGTTGCTCATGATTTTCGCTTTCGACACTGTAACATTAGATTCCCTAGTTAGCGAAAGAGAATTAGCCGCGAGCAGAATGTAGCGTTGCTGCTTGCGCTTTTGCCGTATCTCGCGTTGGTTTTATACTCTCAACGCGCGTCGCTGCGAGCTTCTTTCACACTTCTACGCGGCCGTATTTCATTATACTTGATACCTGCTCGCAGAGAAGTCATTAGCAAATCTATTACAGTAAGAGAGTTGTGCGAAGCACAGCCAAGTTGGAACGAGAGGTGTATTTCACCGTTGGCAGTGTTTTAACGAAATGAAAATACTTCAAAGCTTGTTCAACGTATTTCAGGCGAATCAAAGCGCTCTACGTTATTTTTCGAAGCGAGCGGAATATACTTTTCGAGAAACTAATCAATAGTAATTATGGCACTTGCCAGTCGCAGCACAAGCCAAAAGTTAGCATCTCTCTGGCAACAACGCCGCGATAGCAAAGGAAAGTTGCTGAAGAATCTCGCGCGAAATAATACTGGCAGAGCAATTAAAACTTGAGCGGCATGCAATTATTCGTCCGTCCGTGGCGTCGCGGCAACTTGGCTTCAATCAAAAATGTCGATTGGCCATTGTAACGCTACAATGTAAGAGAGGGAGAGAAAAAGCTAGTAGACAAAAGCAAATTATGTACGAACCAACGACGTTGAGCTTGTAGGCGAGGCTAATTTTGGGCTCAGTCGAGACTTGACATTCGTAGAAGCCGCTGTCGCGTATCTGAGGCGAGCTGATCTTGAGGGTCCATTCGTCGGTGCCGTCGCTGTGCAGCGACTGGAAGCGTTGGTCGTTGGTGTAGGTGAGTATGCCGACAGTCAGAATATGCAGGTCGCGTTGCCTTATCCACGACACCTGCAGACAGTCCAAACAAAGCGTTGCTCAGTTCAAGTTACGACGACGTTCCACCGGGAGGGGATTTATCGACAAGCCTGTCCGGTTCGACGACATCCACTCAAGCTCGGGCTACTACTTGTTGGCAAAGCTTTTGACCCGACGCGAACGCAGGTACATAGAGGCTCCAGTTCCGTGTGTATAGTTTCATGTTTCGACAACTATTATTTATTGAACAAACTCGCGACGGGTTTCCTTCTTAACAAATCAGAATGAAAACTTGGACCTAATTAGGAACAAAGTTTCTTTGTTGCTGCCATGATGCTCTAGTAGTTCGAGTAACAAAATGAAATTGAAGTTCCGATCCAACCGCTGAATAACGTGATAACTTTCCGATACTTCGACAAGCATCGAGAATTACTTTCGTATAAAATTGAAAAACTCCGCTCACTTGATTGACGGCTTTATCCGTGCACGTAAAAATCTACGCCTGTACGGTTTATAGCTAACGATACCCCTTATTTCCCAACAACACGAATAACTTTTCAACAAATAAAACGCGTATTTCGATCGACATTCAATTTTCACATGTTTTATGGGTGGCCGATGGGGAACAAAAAAGAGGTAACGACAGCAGAGAGAGAAAAGAGAGGGAGAGAGAGAGAGAGAGAGAGAGAGAGAGAGAAAAGGGGAGTGGGGATAGGCGAAGATCAATTTGCGAAACTGGTCGACACACAGTCGCGTTTTTATCGTGCTGTGGTGCGCGAAAATTCGATGCGCATGTTCGGCCACTACTTTTACGAGCGGCCGAACAAACGCGGTGGGCCAATCCAATAAAGCCCCAATCGCAGCTCCACCGGCATTGATTTTACGCGGACGCGCACTGGACACGTATATATGTCGGAGAATTCGGGCGTGTGCCGGGTGCAGTCGTCGTTGATCCTGCGGCACACATACTAACACGCACACCCACAAATACACACACGTACACAGAGTCGTTAAACTCGTCGCTCTTTGCTCTCATCCGTCTGCGTTTATCCATCCTTCTTTCGCAAGCTTTGATCTTTTCATCGTATACGCTTATCGCACATTTATTCGAGTCGTTTTCCAAGCGGATTCAATAAGTTTTTTTGGTTTCATTTAAAATTTGCTAACGATCGCGCAGCGCAGCGAAATTAACAGCTTTATTCGATGAGTTCTAAAGATTCTACAAGCGTTGAGTTTAACTTTGTATGGGATAGAACCGAGACGATAGTCAAACTATATTTGCGTAGAATACTCAGACGAATTACGATGAATGATTTATCGGCTCGCCAGGTATCTTGATCGTGTAATAAGGTCATATCAATAAAGAATTCTTAAACGTCGATTGCCATCGGATTGTAGTTTATGACTTAAAAATTCCAATGGAGGCCTATAATATCCAGCGCAACGGGAATTCTTTTAGCGCGAGGTCAATAATATCGTCTTCGAAAGAATGTTTCATTGTGTGCGCCGCCACCATCTCTCTGCGCATTATCTGCGGGCATGCGGCAACGTGCGTGTGTGTATGTGTATAGACCGTACGCGCATCGCGCATCCCATGGATGGGCAGCACGCGCGCGCGCGCGAGTTTGATTTATCGCCGATTACGCTCCACAATTGGGATACACGCGTGCTGGGCCGTATAACGTCGGCGGCGGCGGCGGCGGCAGTACAGTAGTAGCCTCGCCCCTAGCCGCCGCCACTGCCGTCGATGAGCGATAAGGCCTCGAGATAACGCGCGCAACGTTTCATATCCAATACTGCGGCCTCTGCCAAACCACCAAAATCGTTCGCGTAGCAACTATATCTGTATATCTACGTGCTCTCCCCCTCCGATTGCGCTTTACATTTTTCAGTGCGGCCGCTTTATTGTTTCGCCTATATCACTTCGCATTAGCTGCATGTTTATGTCTTTATTGCAGCTATCTTGGCGCATTTGATTTACGAGGCTGGCGAGTACGTGGCTTCGCTTCGTCGTTGGAAAGATGTGTTGTACATCACAACGGCTGCTACGCTTGGTAGGCATTGCCGGGCGAAAGTAGTGCGACCGAGAATTACCCAATCGATTGAATATTGTTTGAAATGCATATTCATTATTATAATCGATATTGTTGTTAATCCAAGGACAAACTTAATTTTGAGTGCACTTTCGATTATTTGTAGTCATAAGCGACATGCAGACCAGATTGATCAACCATATATTAGATGTTGTAATCATGAGATTCATCACGTATTCATATTGATTGTTGATCAAAATATTATATTGTTCATACAAAATGCTTATGCGTGGCAATGAATACTTGGAAGTTACGTAGTAGCCAAGTCGTTCAGTTTATGTCGGGTTAATTGAATTTCGCATGAAATCGAAATGATAAAGTTAAACTGTTGGAAAATCCATATTTCTCGTGAAATTACAGATTCGTGCGAAGTTGAAGTTACGAGATGTTGGACTTGGATACATAATCGATTGAAGCTCCTAAATCGAGGAAAAAGCTAACTTGGGACGAACTTCGTGTTGGGTTGCTTCGAAAGAAAGAAAGGAAGCCTCGAGGTTCCGGCAACTTTATTAGCGTAGCATAGGACTAGGACTATCGCTGACAATGAAATTCGATGATACGTAAGGTGAATGATAATACTAACCGCTCGATCACCGAGATTGCGAACTCTACAGTGGAGATAGGCCGACTGTCCGACGGTGGTGGTGGTCTCTCGCTTCGTTGCGTTGTCGAAGTAGGGCTGGCTAAACGGCTGGTCCCAGAACGACGACGGCTGGTGCTCAACCACCGAGTTGCTGTTGCTGGCTTCTCTGCCACCCGTCTTGGCTGCGCACTCTGTAACAGTTGCGAACGACGATTAAATTTCGATTTTTTTGGCTTCTAGCTCGGTTTTTCTTTTCACAGATTTTTTTAGGTCGTGAAAGTTTGGAATTGAAAGAAGTTATTACTTTCGCTTCAATGTTCTCCCCAAGGGGGCAAAGAAACTCGAATTCACAAATAATTCACAGCAGGTTCGAGTTTATTTCTGCTTTTTTTTCTTTTAATCAGCATATACTGCTCTTGAATTGCGCGCTTAACTTCCCCTTCGTTGTTTACTCTCGTAGCTAATGAATGTCGACAGATGTTTCAAAGTATTTTACAATACCCACTGCTGCTTAGCATGCGAGATCATTTTTCAAATTAGAGGTATATTTTAATCATTGAAAGTTGTTGGGCAAGTGACTTTCGTATAGAAATGGGCGGCGAAGGTTTCGAAAGCTAACGAGAATACAATTAGTTTATTATTGTGGAAAATATCCAATGTATCATCAGTGGTAACGCTTGTATGCAAATCACCTTGTCTCAAGACTGCATTTAGGTTTATCGACCAAATTTTTCATTTCTGTCTTAAAAATAATAATAACACTTTGTAAAGTCTCAATCTGAGTTCGGTATAGTAAGCTTTTAGTCGTCAAGGAAAGATCAATACGCTAGATAGGCCCCGTATTTCTTTTTTCTTTCTTTTTTTTTTGACAATGATGAATACTTTCAAACCAAATCGATAATAGCTAGACGACTTTCTCTCTTTCTTACTTATTACCAAAATGTACATTATCAACCTTGGTTGAACCATGGTACGCTCAGAAAGTTTCTATTTCGAACAACCTCATAAGTCAATTTTAAATGAATATTATAATACAAGGCTCGGTCAGGGTATCTGATTGAATAATAAACAGAACGTTAATTATATAATTGGAAAGGTGGCGTAAATCGAACTTTCTTAATTGTATTAGTAAATAATCCGAAAAATAAGACGGATTACAGGGGTTCTCTCGGAAGTACGTACATTGCGAATAGTTGTGGACAAGAATGTCGGCAAACTTTGCTTGGGCAACGGATCCTTTTGTGCGAGTGTAAATGCACGTGGGAACAGAACAGCGCGGTCGACCCAATGGACCAGAAGTGAGTTTGGCGCGTTGAATTCCTCACTTGAACGAGTCGCCCTGTGTGAGCTTTGCTGACTTGACTGACTTTGTGTCGCTTTTTATTTTCTTCCTCGAGTAAACTTTTGATGTCTGCCTATCAGCTTTTCACGCGATCAGCCCTGAATCTCTCATATTAATAAAATATCATATTCAGACTTGAGGCGTAATTTGGATGCCACATGCTTGGGATGAAATAAAAATTAATTTTCAAATCTAGAAAGAGAAGCAAAGATTGAGGGAGAAAAGGTAGAATTATTATCGGTAATTTTTGTCGAAAAAAAAAATCGCGACGAAGATAACGCCTGCATTCAAGTCGAATAATCGAATTTATTTTGGTGCTCAGATAAATGTTGCAATTTATCATGTTGCTTTTTTGTTTGTTATCTTCGTCACTGGTTATTAATCCTCTCGGAGCTCTGGCGTTCCGATAAAAAGGTAATCCCGTTATGTAAAGCAGTCATTTACCGGTGTGTCATGTATTTCGCAATAATCTGTTTCGGAGAATACCAGGGGATCGAGTGTTGGTTCGCTTTCTCTCTGTCTCTCTCTCTCTCTCTCTCTCTCTCTCTCTCTCTCTCTCTCTCTCTCTATTCGCTAACAAAGAACAGATCCATCACGTGCTCGACGTTGTTTTCCCCATGTCCTAGGCATCTTCTCTCTCTCTCTGCCTCTCCTCTTTCCCCGATGCAAACACGTGAGCGACGCGAGGTCGCATAATAAGCAAATCGATTTTTCATTCGTGATAAATCTAGTCAAAAACCGTCGAAAGTTAATCACGTAAAAATATAGTCGCGCAAGCGGAGCATATTAAATTCTAATTGCACATTGATCTTTACGCCTCGCGGTCGTTGGGCTGCGTCGATAGTTTTGGCACGTGAACGCGTGCGCGAGAACGCGACATTAGGCAAATGAGACGAGGCCGCCGCACCGAGCTACGCGTGTGAATTTAGTACGTTTGGCGCGCGTGAGTTTGATGATCCGTTCTGCTACTGCTGCTGCTCTCTCTTTCTCTCTCTCTCTCTCTCTCTCGCTCGCGAGCTTCCACTCGCGGCTCGCGCTGTCGACGATTAGGTAAATTGACGGGCGATGTGCTTTAGCGATCAGCCAACTGTTTACTCGATACGATCTACACAAGCCAGTTGAGAGAGTCGCGCGATCGACTGTAAGTGTTTTGAGGGGCATGCGAAAGTCATTTGTTTACGGGATCGTTTGCATCTGTGGCCTATAAGCCTGTTGTAATTTCGAGATTAGCGTGAACGATCGTCGCTAAGCTGTTTCGCTGATTGTTTCCAACGACACTACTGTAATGTGGCATGAGTTTCATTGATGCAGCTACGTGTGCACTTATAAGCGATGGTCGAGAAATGTGAATGATGATCTTTCATTTAGATGACCATTACAAGTTGTAAGGTTATTATAACGATTATACTTGTTACTTTGTTATTTAATTACGACAAATTCACTGCAAGTTACTAAAAAGTTATTGTATTCTAGATATATATTACGTTTGGATAACTTAATTGCTAATGCTCTGTAAAAACCATGTAGTTATGGCAATGAATTATGTTAATTCAATCGAATCTTTCGAGTCTCGCAACTCGCGATCCATTAATCATTGAACAATTAGAATTTTCCAGCGGAGTGAATAAATCTTTAGCTGTAAATTTATAGCTTAAACTTGAAGTTAGTTTCTCGAACTGGTTCAATGGGCGGAAACTTATAGCAAGTACTTTTTTCCAATGAAAAGTTCAATGTCCTTCCTCATAATTAGACCTTTCGTCAAAGGAAAATTGCCTATAGATATTATTCCGCTGTGACGATTTACAAAAAATAAGGTTTTTTTTGCAACTACGATTTTGATGAGAGTTTTAAAATTAAAAGAAACAACAATTGTAACAAAAAAAAATCAAATAAAAAAAACTGTTTCGTTATTTCTACTATTAGTAGAGATCAAGTAGTATAATTCGTGTTCGATCAGACACGGTATGGAAAAACCAGCGCTGTCTAAGGGGTAGGAGGGGGGTGAGAGGGTCGCTCGTTAATTTTCATTTCAATGAGCATGAAGTATTCGACAAACCTTTACCTTGCTGGCGTAGTAATCGTAGCGTCTACCTCAATCGTAGCAATCAACGGGCCAAGACAAAAAGCGTTAGAAATGGTCGAGCGTTCGAGTCGCGGCATGCACGACATTTGGCGCGATGACTCGAAGAATGAGTCGTTAATGGGAGGATCGAGGGAAGGGGATGGGGAGGGGGAGGTAAAAGAGAGATAGCCTCTCGCGTTGATTGGAACCGAGTTCGTTAAACTCACACCCACTCCATTTTATCCGCGCGTCGACTCGCTCTCTAACGACCTCGTGCAACCAGATTTTTCTCGCAATATCGACCACTCTTTCGCCTGTTACTCCAGTTATTCATTTTCTTTTTTAATTTTTGCAACACGTCATTCAACATACCGATCTGACTTTCATTTCTAGAATAAAAATATTCTAGAATATTTCTGAAGCTGTCACTTCAATTAATTTGATATTTGAAACGCGCTCTTACCTGGTTATATTTAAATGCAGTCATTATGAATAGGTATAATTTTTAACAAACCCGGCTGGGTTACAGCTGTCAAAAAGAATTATCTTTAGAGACGTGTCCACTGCTAGTGTACAGTCTATTTCGATGGTGACTGTAATGTATTTAACTTTAATCTATCTTGTCACATTGTGGAATGGTGGATGAATTGATAAAAACCCGAGATTTTAATA
Source organism: Galeopsomyia nigrocyanea (assembly GCA_035047105.1). Lineage (NCBI taxonomy): Eukaryota > Metazoa > Arthropoda > Insecta > Hymenoptera > Eulophidae > Galeopsomyia > Galeopsomyia nigrocyanea. The sequence continues at coordinate 14,373 of JAWWMK010007240.1, forward strand.
ATGAAAAACCAGCTGAACTTATGAGCCAAATGATCTTTGAAAATTATATTTAGTCACAAATTTCGAAGAATTTACAAGGGGGTGGAGAAATCGCGAAGGTGGATTAATATCAGATTGTATTAACTAGATATTTTCTGTTTTGCTCGAAGCCCACTTTATATCTTGTTGTGCATGGAATCTCGAGAGAAAACGCGTTATTATAAGAAATTCATCAAATTTTACCATTTCTTAAGTTCCCTTTTATGTTTCTCTACATTAGGAGAAAAATTGTGTTTGAATCTGATTTTCAAATATCAATTAACTGGATAATTTATCTGAAATTTTTTTATCATTGTAGTAGTAACTCTTTTAGCTCGTTGAATATTCTTTCTTCTACATTTATTCGGCCTCACTTTTTTCTAATCTGATCAGCTTTTCGCCACAAGCACTTGAATATTTACCCGGCTTACTTAATATTTTCAGAGTTAGCATGTCGCGTCAGCACGACAGTAGGTCTCTGATCCGATCTCCTCACGGCTTGGTTTTCTTTTTGCTCATTGAGAATATCATTCGTGGTAGCTTTTGACTATCCGTGAATTAGATTAAACGTGACTTTGAACGTAGCGTAAACAAGGCAAAGTTGTAAATATTTGAAGAACGGGACTCTGTGATCGTCATGATGATGTAAAAGCTGTCATTAAGCGAACGCGTCTCGTTTTCACGGAGATCCAGCTCTAGTATTAAGGCCTGCTCTCCGCCAAAGCGGAAGTGCCCGAGGACGGATGGCACAGTGTCCCTCTATGCAAATACCGCAGCGTGTGTCTTTAGCTTGGTTTCTTTGCTTCTTTGTAGCAACGGCTCTGGCTCTTCGTTAGCGGTATACGACCACGACACGCGGCCCCGGTCACCAATGCCATTTCAAAAGGCACTAGGTCGCACGCCCGCCAAAGGCAGAATGAAAAGCCGCTGCTCGTTCTTCTCCCAGCTTGCGCTTCCGCGTGTACTTCTCTAGGTTTTCTTTCTTTGGCTCTCCTTTAATTAATTTTTTCTTCTCTCTCTCTCTCTCTCTCTCTTCCTCTCTCTCGCTACTGTCACTTTTGTAATACTGGCTCCTTGGCAAGTGTCGTGAGATTTACGCATAACGATCTTGACTTATTTAACGAGCCATACTCTTGAGAACAAAGAAAGGCATTTATTGCGACTCGCTCTTTATTCGTTTCCGACGAATCTCCCTCGCCTCAGCTACACCAAATCGCTTGGGTGATATTGCATTCAGACTAACGGAAACAATTGTGCGATCATTGCAACAGCTCCTCGCCTTTGATAAACCACTTTCTTGGTTCGAACTTCAGCAGCTTCCAACAATTTTCAAATAAAGGTTACAAAGTTGTCGAGAGAAGGGAAAAATATCTGTACGACTGTGCAACTGCGTTCAGAGATAGATACAAATTTAATTAGAGAAAAAGTTTGAAGAGTGAATTTCATCAGGCCAACGGGCGAAGCCCAGGCAAGTTTTTACGATGCAGCATCACGCCGAGCGAATATTTCTCTTCTAGCAGAGCTAAGGTGCTTACCGCATAAACGGTTATTGTGTACGTTTTGTGAAAGAAAATTCTTTTCACGCTCCTGCAATCTTCTTAATTTTTCATTAAAAATTCCTCTCTTACGATTAAATTCTTCTCTCTTCTCTTTTTTCCCCCTTCCTTTTCCTTTTCAATGCGATTGCTACATCTCTAGCTTATTTGTTTGCACTCGAAACTAAATATTCCTTTCAATCGCAATCTGTATGTAGCACGCAGCGTGACCCATTTTTCAACGAACCCATATTCATTTGCTATCTTTATCTGCTGGGCGGCTTGTTTTTGTACACCAGGTTTTATTTTAATAAACAAACGAAGGATTTTCTTCGGTTCAAAAGCAGAAAACTTAATCGAATCACCGCGCGAGTTTCGAGACTACTACGCGATAGTTACGCGAAAGACGAAATAAAATCATTTCAAAAGGCGAAACTTGTAAAAGTTGTTCAATAGCTGTAACTTTCTTTTGAAAGAGAAAAGAAAACCACTGTGAGAAAGAAAGAAAAACGGAGTCAGAGCGCGCCGCGCTACTGTATAAGAGACTAATACATCTTAGCTTGCAATGAGTAAGTAAAACGTAAAACGTTGAAGCGCGAGAGTTAAAACAGAAAAGAAAAAGAAGAAGAAAATCGAGATTTCTCTGAGAGTCGCACATAAATTGCAGGAGACGATCGATGCGCTTGGAGCAGTCGATTCGGAAAAGTTGGCGGCCCGTTGATAAGGGGGTGTGTATAACGCGCATGTGTATGTGTGGGTGCGCTACGGCAAGATCGCATCGTCGAAGGAGTACGCGCGTGTGTGTGTGTGTGAACGTGTGATAGATGTCGCCGTAAATTTCTCGCGCGAGGGGAGTATGGTGTTGCACGTTTATCGGTGATTCTGGGAGAGAGAAAAAAAATAGTAACAAACCACTCACGCACATGAGCTTGGTATGTGCGATGCTTATCGCGTCGGATGCCTTATATGCGGAAATGGAAGTTTCTTCAAAGGAGCGAGAAGCGCGATGATAATGCGAGAAGAAGGGGCGCGTGCGAGGATATACACTCGCGCGCGCGCAAACTCGGAAAAGAGCGACGCCGTGCCGAGCGAGGCTGAATGATAGATGACGCGCGCTCTCGAATATTTATGCGCGCAGCCTATACTCGCGCGATAATAGAGTGCTCGCTCGCCCGCCGAGGTTTGCGCTCCATACGACGAAATAGCACTCAAAGAACGATCAGACGACGAAAGCGCAGATGTGAAACTATTTTATCGACACATTTTGATGCTTCACCTCGAGCATCGCTTTTTCGAGAGTTGCACACGCATCGGATTTTAGGCACCATAACGAGCACGCTCTCTATAACTGAACTCGAATCAGATGTATTGTTAACGGTTGGTAAATTTTAACGCATCAATTTTTCCAAAATATTTTTGAAAGAAATAACAATCATTATTTTTCAAATATGTCGCTGTTGAAGTGCAATTACTCCTATGGCGTTTATAAAATTGATTTCTATCGTATTAGTTGAACGAAACGATACTCCTCGAAAGGTCGAGTTGAAAAGTGATACATCTATTTTTTTCGCAAGTAAAAACAACTGCCATATCCTACTTTTCACGCGATCTATATCGGACACTAACTCGACGAGAAATAGCTGTAAATATTGATAACAATTGCAGTCTTTCTTTAGACTGCAATGTAATCTGTTGAAATGTAACAACCTATGCCCTAGACCAATTTATTTTATCCATTACTTTTCATATGATACTATTGAGCTTATAAGCCTACACTCTATAGAATACGTTCAATGCCATCTCGACTTTTATTCGAATAATACATAATCGCTGGCGTGACAGAAAGTTGATGCAGTTGACCCATTTTCTACAAATATTGTCGGCATCTGAATAATCTCCGCGCGTCTTTGGTGGAGTTATATGATCGACGGGTGGAGCAGCTCTCCGGCTGAAAGGGAAAAAAGCTAGGGATGCAGTTGTCGATTGAGAGTGAGAGAGAGGGGGGAGCCCAGGCGGGAGGAAAAGACATTCGTTTGCAGCCACGGGGAGGCGGCGCCAATCACCCACACCTTTTTATTCCCCTTTTTCACTTCTACTTCTTCTTTCCCTTTTGCTGGTCTTTTTACAACTTTTTTGCCCTCCCACCATCCTCGCGCGCTCGGGAGCGCGAGGCGGCTTCTTGTCCCGTTTTCGCTTAAGCCCTTACCTTCGTTTATCTCTTTCAGCCATAATCTTTCTATTTTTCTCGCACTTCGGGATATATAGGCGAAAGAGCGCTCGCGCGCGCACTCGGGAACGAGGAAACTTTTCCAATTTCTTCTCCCAATTCAAACATCCAGTAAACATTGTAGCGTTTTACTTGGGGCCAAGGGGGATGGGAATGAGAGAGAGAGAGAGAGAGGGAGAGAGAGAGAGAGCCAAAGCTTTATCCGCATCATGGGAGCCTCGAGCGCGACACCCTAATGTGCACTAAGGACTTAATCTCGAGGCTGAGGATCGTTTAAGCAGTTGCGTTTGTCCGTGGGCTATCGTGGCCATCGCCTCTTGCCAAGCAATGAAACTCTTGGGGTTTAGTCACGTGATTGATAAGATAGCGGAAGACTTGCGAAAGATCCCCCTTCTGTTGTTGTCACTAAGTGAATTTCGGGGAATAGTCATATGAAAGCTATTGGATATACCTACTATTTATTCAGCGGATGCATATATCTATTTTCCGGGTAGTCTTATTATGTCCGAAGATTATTGATAGCAAGCTTATTTATTCAGATAACAAGATTGAACCGTTATTTTTTTTTATAGAAAAATAGGTATTTTTGTGACTTTATTTTCAATCATACTGCCATTCAAATTCGAAAAAAACAAACTAAGACTTTTGAATTAACAATAAAATGTACAAGTTCGTGTTCATTAAAACAAGTAGTAATATCAATATTAAGTGAGCCAGTCGCGTTTGGAATTATATAATTAGTAATATCAGTTTTCAGCCAGTCGTTTTTAGAATTATATAATTAGTAATATCGATATTAAGTCAGCCAGTCGCTTTTGAGATTATATTATATTAATTATCTTCGGGGGTATGGAGCTAATAATAAACGAAAGTTATTGTCATTATTATGTGCAAAAATTTCAGCAATCTTTAAATAAAAATTAATAAACAAGGCTTGCATCACAGGACCTATCTATTTCAAACGAATTATCTCTGTCTGCTTATTTACCACGGATAATTGCAATTAGAGGATAACGCGGCAAAGCTTTGCGAGAAAGAAATCGTAACTGTAGTTAAAAATCGCGTATGAAAACCTCAGAAGAAGTTAATTTAAGTTATAGAATGTCTGGGAGTGTACAAACGATTGAAATGAATATAAGCTAGGAGAAGCTCATTAAACTTCGATATCTGACGAACAAGTACGCTTCCCTTTCACTCGGTATGCAGCATAGCCAATCGAAACTCGGGGGTTTACACGAAGTTGGGTCTCCAGCCGCAAAAGCCGCAGCTCTCCCTCCGGCCGCGCGAAGAAACAGTGTGTGTGTGTGTGAGAGAGAGAGAGAGAGAGAGAGAGAGAGAGAGAGAGACAGGGAGTGGAGCAGGAGAGGGTGAAAACCGAGCGTATCCCTCCATCGACTTGGATGATGTATAATCCTCGAGTCACCCAAAATTCGCATTCCAATGTTATTAACGAGCTAGCGCTCCGCCGGAATTTCGGCCTTATGACAGTGACGGATCGCTTGCTGGTCTCGGTTAAGGGACTCTCTCTCTCTCTCTCTCTCTCTCGCATGCGCCCTTGCCTCATACGAAGTATATACATTTTATTCGGCTCGGCGACAGGTTGCGCGCGTGAGTATCAAGGGAGACTGCTTTTGAAGTCGAGGCATCTTTTAAAAATATCGTCGCTATTTGTTCTGACAAGAAAGTAAAAATGTCGAGGGCTGCATCCGATGCGGGAGACGAGAGTTTGCAAATTGTTTTTCTCGATAAGCCACGAACTTTTTGGATGGACTGATTGATGCGCATAGATGTTGAGAAACTTTGTGGATTTATTCGAAGTACTTTTCGCAGTGTCGTCAGCTGCGAGCCTTTATAAGCTAATTTCGAATTTTACCAGTTTAATCAGCACTTCAATCTACAAAAGTACCGTCACAATCGAACTTATCTTTTCATCTTGTTCGTCGATTTTCAAAGTGGTATCGTTACATCTAAAAGCTATCGTGATCAAAGCATGTAAGGTACAAATTCTGATTAGCACTGAAATAAGATAGCATTTGGATGATCAATGCAGAACGACGATTTTTGTATGTGTTTTCATGTTTATTTTTTATTTAAATCTATCTACGTCAATCGTTATAATCAATGAAACAATATCAAGACGTCAGCTTTTTAATATGAAGGTGTTCTTCTTATCAGGTCAACTCAAAATATTGTTTGGTTTTGTCAGCACAAAATGAAACGAAAACGTCAATATGGATTTTGGATAACATGAATTTTATATAAGGGGGCTCGATGGTGATAAAAATAAAATATCCAATATAAATTTTGTGTATAGCGTCCGAATCAACTTCTATAAGCTCAAATATTAAAATTTTTGAGATGGTAATTAGATACACTAGTGACAACATTAACGGCGCCCCTCTGTGACCAGCCGTTCACGGCACTGGCGAAATATACCCACAATGTATTAAGGCTTGCGTCATGGCATTATGATAATCTTTGAGATCAAATATCTCGTTGTAAACCAGTGAATTTTTTAATATATTCGTCGTTAAATTATCTACACGTAGCTATTTTTCTGTGATAATCTATTATTTTATCCTAATAAAAAATCAATTCAAATGTCTACTTATGCGATCATTTTCATAAGATACATCGTGTTAAAAGTTTATAATTGGGAATGCCGATAGCTCGAATTCGCTTTGTTGAAGTTTGAAGGAAATCTATATTTTTATTAAAAGATTATCAAGCCTCCTTAAGTAATGAGAAATTAGCACCTCAATCTTATCTCGTCGTTTTTTTTTCGAAACGTCGCTATAATAGATTTGAAAAAAATCGTCTTTCTAATAATATCATCAACGAAGATCGACCCGATACAGCATCTGTTTTTGTTAGTAGCTCGCATCGCATAATAAATTGAATCATTGATACTGGTTAAGAAACATCCTGTTGGTAAATTAACCAGATTTTCTCGTTTTATTGAACTAAATTGTTTATAAAAAAAAACTGTCGCCAACAGGTCTCGATTGGATTACTCTAATTGGATTACTTGAATTTGCTTTTACACCTGGGACCGAATGAGAATATCATTTCGTTCGTAATGCGTTTTATATCTCTGCATTGACAGTTTTATTTCCTACAAAATAGTGTTAGATAAAAAAAACTTACAACAATGTTTTATGTTGCGATAAAAAAAATAGCACGAGCCAGTCTAATCACAGAGTCTTATATCCATCGAACCAGCTGCAACAGTAGAGTCATCGTAGGTAAAAAAAAGAGAGTGGGAGAAGTGGAGGCGGCGATGTTAAACCGGGCAATCCATTAATCTTTCTCGTGGCTCTTCGAGTCTTGGCCTGATCGTAAGCCTTTGATCGAGGCTGCTCCGTACACAGACGCGCTCAACGGCGCTTTCACCTGCGGCGATGAATTTTTATAGGAGCTGCTGCTGTTGCCGTTGTATATAACGAGTAATTTTGAAGCGCGTGGATGGAAAGAAGCTGATGCACGCCGTGAAGAAAAAAAAAGGAGGCCATAGCATACTTCACGCTACTCGGGCCTGTAATGTCGGTTTTTCATAACACCCTCGTCGATTAGACGCCACTTTGCCCTACTACAACGTTATGTCAGCTCAAACTCATCGATGTTTTACAAGCTACATTAAGTATTGACCGAGTTTCATTTTATCACGTAGATTGCTACACTCCTATGGTTTATGGTACTTTTCTTATAGTACATTTATTTAGATTACTCAACTTTTTGCATAAAAAGCCAACATGTTATTGTCAAAGTTTTGAAGTAACAATAAAGGGAGGTCCAATAGAATTGTTACAGATGGAAACCCGAGTTCAAAATAAAAATTAGTTCACGCGATAAAATAGGTTTTGAAATTGAAATGATACGAGAAAGCCAAAACGTCCTCGAGCGAAAATTTGAAAATCCTAAATGGCCACGCCCACGGTTCTTTAGAAAGGGATAGCTCGTGGGAAAGGGAAAATTCAGCACACTTTCTTTCGAGTAAAAGCGGCGGTATGAAGCAGAAGCAACATAAGAAGCAGTGAATTTTTACGAGGTGAGTCGTTTGTCATTTATCGACGCGTATCGCGAAATTTTTAGATTTGAATTGCGATGTCGGCGTCGATGGCACGGGTCTGTCCGAAATAGCCATCCTGACGAGTCCGTCGGACAAACCCAGGACGAAATGCGCTAAATTTTTTGCGAAGCTATAAAATTTTAATTCCTGCTCCACGGTCTTACACGAACAAGAAAATTGTCAACTGAAAATGTTTTTTTCAACGATCAACTTCGCATAGAACCAAATTTTTTTGCACTGGTTGATTGAAAAGACATACCCCAAGCTCGTAATAAAAGGAGAGAAAAAATGTGGCATATAGCACAAATCAAGGGAAAAATCAATGCTCACGATGTCATTTACATTTGACGCTTATCCGAGATCCATTAGAGGCTTCGACCCGGACGCGAATGGTGGCTCGAGTTATCAATCTCAGGGTGTTGAATTTTACAAAACGTCGCGTGTCCCATGTCGTTAGGCGGCCCCGAACACGAGAGACTCTCGTTACCGGCCGCTCGCGCACGATTTTATCGCTGGGCCGCGATGCAGGAACACCGAAAAACCGCAGCAGCAGCGACGATCATTTTCAGCAGCATCGAAACGTCAATCTTTTTCGACGGAGACAAACTACTTTCTTTCTCGATGATGATGCTGTGCATAGTTTCGGTCTTACCCATTTTGTTGTTCCCTTTTTCGACCGCGCAAATTGAACAAATGTAAGTGTGCCACGTGCGGTCGAGATTTGTGTTTGTAAAATACGATGATAACCACGCTACGGCTGACTGTACCATTAGTTGACATACTTTTCATTTATCATGTGTCGTGTAGTCGAGATAAAAAAATGTGGAGCTATTTTTTTTATAGTCTTTTTCACCTATTTTGTCGTTCTTATTAAAGAGATAATTTATGTATTTTTCAAAATTTCGATTAAAAGTGCATTCGTGCATGAATAATTCGTGTCTATTAGTTGCTACTAATAAAATCATTGAAAAATATACTTCTTTAATGCCATCATTATAATTGAATGTAATCAAAAGCTAATGAATGATTCAGCAGACCTATGCAATCGTCTGCGCCAAGTTAAATGTATCGCATTGTTCGGAAAATTCTGGCTGAAATTGATGGGCCATTCGCATTTAGAGAAAATGAAAGTACCCGGCTGGAATTAAGTGGCAAATGAAGTAGCTCGAACCTTAGAAAAAAATGTGAAAATCAGCGGTACGCGCGCAAGCTTCGAGATTCACGGCACGAAGAGATGCATAGTAGAGAGAAAGAGAGAGAAAGAGAGAGAGAGAGAGAGAGCTAAAAGTGCAAAAGAGCCGGAGAGAGATAGAGGGTGAGCTGTCAGGGGCAAACGTTCGGTCAATTATAAGTTGCTTGGGGACGTGAGTCGCTTCCCAAAGAAGACTTCCAGATACTGGCGCTCTCGTTGATTTTCTCTTATATATTTTTTTTCTTTCTCTCCCTCTCTCTCTCTCTCTCTTTCTCTCTCTTCTTCTTCTTCCTTCTTTCGGCTCTCTCGCCTAGCCTAGGGATAAAACTAGGCGGGCAAGAAAGGACGATCGCTGAATTTACGACGAAGGAGGACGGAGCGCGGCTGCGAATGAAAAACGGTGGGTATAACTTGCTCCCCGAGATTTCTGTGTCGCGCTTGAAACAACTAGTGTAGAGAACCTTTAAGCGAAATAGCGCGCGTGTCCGTGTCCGCGCAACCGTTTGAGCGTTATCTCCTACAATATACCAAATGATCTAGATTATGGATTTTAGCGCCAATACACATCGTGCTATGCTAATGTCAATACCTCGGAATGTCTTTCTGTTGATATATTTTATCGAGTTAAAAAGGCACGTACATCATTATTTCTCTTAGTCACCTCACACGAAATTACAAAATATTCGGAAGCAAGGGGATAATGTATAATGTTGCATGTACTACAATGGAGTATGTATCATAGGCGCATGCGTCTGTTGATGAAATGTCCAGTTTTCATTTGCAATTGCCCAACCTTGCTAACATATTATTTTGAAGAAAAAAATAAAAACTTTATAATTTGTGAATTTTAAAGATCATCATAATATAGTTGAGAATGAATTTGGAATTCCGTTGTGATTCTATTGTAGTCAGAATAGCTTGGCGTTGTCTAAGCAACTGCGATGAAATAAAGCCTAAAGCAGCGTCAGCAATCAGTAGAAAGTGAAAATTTACACGAGAGCGTTGTGAGGGCAAAGGCAGCTAGGAAAAACAGTAGAGAAACAAATTTACTCGTCAGCGAAAGCCGCGGCAAGTGGAAGTTTGTCCAAGCTAGTTAGCCGCAAGCGCGTGGACAGCAAAGTGCACAACGCACACAACGACGACGCGATAGGGATCTCTCTCTCTCTCTCTCTCTCTCTCTCTCTCTCTTTCTCTCTCTCACTCACACACACGCGCACACACACACACAGTCGAGCCAGTGCCCGAGGACAATTTCGCGGATCATATAGTTTTCGTAGAGAACACAGATGTATATGTGTATGTACATGTAGAACACTGCGGGGCACGCGAGTAGGTTTGCGGCGATCGATGCGTGCAACATATATGCACATATAACACGGCCAATCGGCCGAATCGCGAGCTTTGCTCTCTTGCTTTATCACAAAGGTATAATTCTGCGGACGCGCACTCACACAACTCTGTGCGACGGCTTTTGTTTGTTTTCTTTTATTTTTTTTTTGTCGCCGCGACTTTGCCGCTTCGTTTGCACTCTGTCGCCCATTCGTCACTGCGGCTTTTTATCTTTCGCCTGGAAGTGCTCTCTTGTCTGTCGTCGCGCTGCGCGAAGCCGCGACTAATTACTCGGGAATCAGCTGCTGCTACGGGCTCGCAATAGACCTCACGCTTCATTGCAGGTACTGTTGCGTATATGACGAAATTAAAAAAATGCAGTCTTCTGAAGCCTTGAATAATAGAAAAAAAAATTATTTTTTTTCGTTTGGCCTTCTGAACCTGTTTCTTCTTCTTATTTAAGGTATATAGCGATGGAAAATGCTCGTGATTGTTAGAAAAATCCGGAGGAACTGCTTTTTTGATAATTCCACATTATAATCAAGTAATGGACTTTTTTTCACAGAAAATAGATGAAAGACATCATTATATCAAATGCTGATTTCTCAGCTTCTAAGCTAGCTAGACGCATTTTAGACCAGTCAAAATTAACGCAAGAAAGAAGACCTTTACTTTGAAAAAAGTTTCGTTTAAAAATAAGTATCCGGTAAAAAGTTGTCAACAAATTACGGAGTAATTAAATTGTTAATAATATTGGGAAAAAGTAACAAAAAAAGTAGTTCTCCGGACTTTTATTATGTTCACGAGAATTTTCCGTCGCAATATATCTTAAATAAGAAGAGAAAACAGTTTCGGAAGGCCAAGCGATTTATTGCTATTCTATAAATATCGAATAATTAGGTTTAGATTATTTAATTAATCAATGCCGCTTCAGTATCCTATGTGATGTGTTTTCCGTACAGTAAAAATAGTATTTACTTAAAATTTATAAACAAATTTTCTTCATACAATATAAGAAATTTCTTTCTTAAATTAAGAAATTATTTTACAGTGTAATATTACCGTTGCGCGGTAAAATCCACTTTTAGCTTGAATAAAATGAGATAACGATCACATCGTGATTTGATTATGTCAATGCTTGCAGATTTGGCGTCCACATACGCAGAATTTGGTAGCGAAAATAGAAACTATACAACATAATCTGTTTAGATATGTAGCGTATAAGCTTCACAAACCAATTGATTTTATACATGTCACCAATATTTTGATATTTCGTCCGAACTGGACCTTCCAACTATTGGTTCTTTACATCGTGTATAAATAACTAGTCGACTTTTTATTGAAATGCAGAAATTTTTCAGATTCAGAGATGAATGACACTCTCTAGAATTTAATAGCCGAACCGACCTGAATATGTCATATAAAACTATTTTTAATGTAACAAAGTTACGACTAAATCCCACTGCAGAAATCCTTTAGTAAAATTGACGCGCTGAAATTTAACTTTGCAGAATTAACAATGTGCAGCGATCAATTGAATTTCTGTGAATACCTATGTTATTCATCAGTAGACGAAGCCCTCGCAAAAATATTGATTGAATTAATATTATGAATGTTCTTTCAAGGAATGATATTTAAATGATTATTCATATCTAAAATTCAACATTTAAAAACGTTGAAGAATTCGATCATCACATGTTACGGAACGTCATTACAAATTCAATTTACTTCTGCATAAAAAGAGTCTTGAGACTTTTTCAATAACCATCACAGCCTCTTATACCTTGCGAGGTATGTCAAAACGTGTTAAGCTGTTTAAATAATGCTCGACGTTAAAACCGCATGCTTTTCGTTTAATATGTTTTTCGGCATCTCACGTACGGGCACGGCTTCGCCTATCAAAACTGCAGCACAAATAAAAGAACTCTTCGAGTATTTTTCCTCTCTTTAGTACATCCAATCTCAAAGCAGAAACAAAAATCTTCTTAACTCTTAGTTTGTATCGATATTTAGATGAAACGTATCAGCGTGCTCGTATAATAAGTGCGTCAATAATAATGAAACTGATACATTACACATGAAATGAAAGAGAACCGAGATAGAATAGGGGTAGCTTTTATTTCTGGTAAAACGATGAAAAGAAAGTAAGGAGCCGAAAGGGAGGGGGGTGGGGATCGATGAATGCGATTTGGAGGCGCGCGAGCGTGGAAGCTGCCTGCCCGAGGCGCCCGTACTTACAGCTCGAAAAAGAATCTCCTCTCTCACAACGCCTTTTTTTGCGGTAGCGCGGCATAGTCTCAAGACACGAGCAGCCCTTGTAAGCGCTATCCTTTTCTCGAGGACGCCGCGATCCTCGAGAGTCCAGCTTTCTTCTTAAGTTCTTACAATTTTTTTTTCCTCAAAGATAAGTGAGATCTTTTGTGAACCAACGATCTCTATAGCAAAGTTTTGCGGTTAGCAGGCTATGAGTCACTCTTCGCATCTTAATTCCATGCAGCGGCTTTATTCCACAATAAACAGGACGCGAATTATGCTAGTTTCACCTGGTGTATCTTCGGTTGACCGAGAGATGAATTCAATACTCTAAGTTATTTTTTAATGATTCAAAGAAATAATAATTTAAAAAAATGCTTAATCCTCTGCCTATACAATACCCATACTGATGAGTGCGATGGGCATGGAAGATAATTTATTAAATTGTCGATGAAGTTGGCCAATCGAGAATATTTTCACTGCATTTCAATATTCGATTCAGATGGCAATCCGGTATGCAAGAACGATTTTTTGAGGTTACTAAGTTATCAATTTCTAAGAAAAAGTTCTATACAATCCTCCTGTCCAATTAATTAAAATCGAGTCAAAATATGCTGCTCAAAGCAAGTTTTTCCGAAAAATGCACTTTATTCTAACTAACAATTTTCAAATAACTTTTTATCTACTGTTTTTATGGAATTAGCTTGTTTCGACCTTTTTGCTTTCTCGAAGAGAAAGCTTTGTAATAGTGAAAATTTTCGATTGCACAATTTTGATATTTTTCTACGTTTTCGAGGTCGCTGATTACGAATATGATGTTTTTA
>JAWWMK010007251.1:0-27809 GCA_035047105.1 Galeopsomyia nigrocyanea
GGGGGTACGTGTTGGTTGCGAGTAGAGGCGCGATGCGGATTGCGCGCGTGGCTGACTACACTGCCCGGGGGGGGGGGGGGGGGGGGGAGAGGGCTTGGCAACCAGGGGATTGTGGCTAACATTAATTCCTGGCCGCTGGCTGCCTACAAAGCAGCTGCTCATCCTCTCTCTCTCACTCTCTCCTTACGCTATGCAGAACTGACTTTAGTTAGATTACGTTTGCGTTACTCCCTGCTTCAACTATATCCTATGTGTTAGCCTGCCCGCTAAAGTCTGCCCCAGGCAGTTTGCGCGTCTTGTCGCCAGCTCTCTCTCTCTCTCTCTCTCTCTCTCTCTCTCTCTCAACGCTAATTTCCACTGCGTTTCGAGCTTCATTTCTATAATTGGATGCCTCCAGTGGAATAGAGCTGATGGGAAAAATCTTTGGTTTTGATTAAGATGTAGTACTATATTCGAGTTCTTGAGGTGGGAATCCAGGGATTATCGTGGTCACGATTGTCGATAGCTGCTATAGCTATAGGCCCCATCCCCTCATCGCAATTTGCATCCAGATAAGATGTCTTCGAGACGATAATTCAATTATCGATCCTTGCCTTCTCGCTCATCAATATTAATCGTTATTCATGTAGGTATATAGCTAACATGCAATTGTCTGCTATATGTGTGCAAATTTTGTTTTGTCAACTGTAGCAATAATTCTTTAATAATTTCGTGATATAATAGCGCCTTAAACGAGATTATTACAGGTATCGTAATAACAAGAAATATATGTGTATCACTGCAATGATGCGAATTGCTTCGTTTCGAGCCTCAATGAGGTAGAAACAGAACAGTCAGCTGAATTTGCTCGATCTACGTGCCTGTAATACTAATTCACGAGAGAGAGAGAGAGAGAGAGAGAGAGAGAGAGAAAATTCGACTTGCCCGCGCTTACTCTCTCTCTCTCTCTCTCTCTCTCTCTCGTCCAATTACACTCCCGCCTACTACTACGTCGTATATACCTTTACCTAGCTGTTTACCTTTCATCGTTATTATGTTCGACTGTTATATATATGCTGCTTTCATTCTTGTCCATTAGAAACTCTGTGTTTCAAGTGGCCAATGCATGTACTACGTAGCGTACACGCAGCCATTCGATTCCTTGCTATTGCTCTCAATTTCCGTAGCGCCTGTATTATATGATGACGTTAATGGGATAGTGTGACTAGTGTGCTCGGGCCATTACAATATAAACTGCGAGACACAACTCGAGTTATGGGCATTGCGAGAGTGAAATATTAATGAATTGAAGTGTGTAGATGTAGATTTTGCAGCGAGTAATAAACGTATACGCTACTTCAGCAATGATTTACAGAGTCGACGATGTCATTTTCGTGGGACGTCATTATCTATATAACGAGGTATTTCGACGATCTAAAATAAGATTCATGATGCTTGCAATTTCTCGCATTTTTCAGGGTAAAATCTAATATCTGAAGTTTAAATAAATTTTTCCGTTAACCCGCAATGCGGTAGAGGTTGGTGTGCGTGGAGGAAGGGCTAGGAAAAAAGGTCGAAAATGAACACGCAGCGTGGTGGGGTATTTCTAATTGCACCAGTTGGGAAGTAGATTTAGTCTACCGGAAAATTTCTCGACCCCATTTTTTTTTAGTTTTCTTTTACCCTCAACCCTTTGACGATAAAAGCAGAGTGAGTTGAAATACAGGGCGACATTTTTTTTTTGCATTCGATCTCTCAAGTCGCACGCAGCGCAAGAAAATTCGTAAGCACTTGAATATCCAGGGAGAGAGAGAGAGAGAGAGAGAGAGAGAAAGAGAGGGAGCTGTGCAGCTATATCTGCGCGTTGTTGTGTGGGTGTATATAAAATGGCTGGGAAACTTCGAGGATGAAGTGTAAAAGTTGGATGGAGGAGCGAGGTGCAAGGCTATAAAGAGACAAAAAAAGTACTATAGCTTCTTCACAGCCCTGAAACTGAAAATTCATGCACAGCTGGGATATTTTGCCATTAAGCTGTGTAATAGAATTATATTTGTTCGTACGAATATAATTTAATTATTCTTCATCGTGTTATTTTCACGGTAAATTTTATTGTCATTTCGAAAAAGTATTGAAACATAGTTTTGCAAGATTTTGTTTACTCGACGTATAAGTGCACCCGCGTCACGCTAAAAGTATAAAAATTGTATGCTGTTGAGTGTTTTGTCGTCACAGAAATGTTTCTTAAAAGCTTGCATGTGAGTAAAAGAAGTTCTAGCCTCAAGAGGGGAGAGAGAGAGTGAAGTATTGCAAGACGTAAGTAAACTTTAAATCAGACGTGAGAAGACGGCACAGAATATTGTAACGGGGAAAGAAATTAGTGGAATCGTAAAATTTAGATGATATGTCCATCAATCGTTGAAATATAAATGTAACACAATGTGAAAATATAAGGTAAGATGAGAGATACACGAGTACAAAAGTGAAAAAAATGAAATTCATATTATTTGAAAATGAATCGAGTTAACAAAGCTAAATAGAACAACAATGAAAAGTAAACAAAGACAAGCTGCAAATTGTCCTCTCCGTTAATTTATCTTTTCAGCGCGCTGCAATATCAAAAAGAGAACAGCACTTGTAGTTTATCCGCGCTCGCTCGCGCGGTGAATTCGAGAGTAAGGGAGAGAGAGAGAGATAGAGAGAGAGAGCGAAATAGAAGAAATTTCGCCAACGAAAAGTAAACAGCGAGGAAAGAGAAAAGACTGTTGGAAATCTGTGGCCAGGGGGTGTCGCGTGAGAGTAAACAGAACGTCGCCAAGCGTATACGTTCTTTACATCGAAAGTAAAAAAAAAATTGACCGTAACTCCGTGTCGTAGTGCTTGCTGGCTGCAAAGAACGAGGGCGGAGTATAAAGTAAAGATGAAAGAGAGAGAGAGAGAGAGAGAGAGAGAGGGAGAGAGAAAGCTTGCGAGTAATTACGTTTCAACTCGAACTTTAATCTTTGAGTACTTGCTGACGCCTTGACATGTACGTTTGTTCTTTTTCTTACTTTATTTCTCTGTCCCTCGCTCTGGTCCTTTTATTTTCGTTCATATAGACAGAAAATATACTTTGTTTTTCTCGGAAAGTGCACGCCCAAAACATCATAAATTTTTTTATGATTGGAGTATTTGGTACATTTCGGATTGATATATATTTTTCATGGATGTTATTTTTTTTACAAATATGGTGTATGAAATAAAGATATTTTTCGTGAGATTAATTACCACGTGAATTATTGCCTTCTGCTTTGCCATTTGTCCGCAGACACATTAACAGTTAGATTATGTGGTTTGCGCGCGCAGGTTTCGTCAATTATACGCGGTACTTTCGACAAGTGCACGCGAGAATTACGAATACGCCAGAATTATTTTTCACTGACGCCGAGGCATTAAAAACTGAAAAATGCTCGAGTAGAAATTACAACAATAAAAATCGTATTTCTGTGATTTTAGAATTTGTAAACGAAATAAAGCATCAATGTAAGCTCTAAATAATGCAACATGTCGAACGTCACACTTGAATTTGTAAGGATTACGCTGATAAGTCTGTAGCATAAAGATTATTGACTCGCGCCACTTTTGAATTCTAGTTGCATTCGCTTTATCCGGTAATTTGGCTCGTTAAGGTGCTGCGCGTGACCGCATAAATTAAAAGGTACTTTCAGCTTATACCGTTCTGCCGCAGTATTTGCATGAGCAATGGCTTGAAAAGAAAGCAAAATCTTGCTCGATTTTTCATCTTTTTTTCTTCTTCCTTTCGTCCGCCATGAAAGCACACCGAGGTTCGGCTGCGCGAAGTTGGAAGGTAAGGCTCTTATTGGTTTCAATCGATAGCACAAGCTGCATTGTGTCGCAATAACGAAAGCAATAACCGACGTAGTTGTTCCCCGGGAAACAATGGCGAAATTAGAGCGAGATGTGATCCCACGTGGAAACATAATAGTAATTTGGCTTTTCTTTGTTAACGAAAAATGGATGCATGAGGTGAATGTATTATTCATTCACGATTGAACGATCGTTATCAAACTATTATAAAAGTTGCTTAAAAAGCATGTACCTATGTTTATTCTGTTGATAGTCGATGAACAAACTCAGCGAGGACTATAACAACAAAAACAAAGTTTTCATCGTGTATTTTTTACTCTTAAAAATTTATCAAGCGACAAATGCGCTTCCCTTCTGCGTTAAATTTTTGCATTTACCGCGAGATTGCGCGAAAAATAATCACATTAGTAAAGTATTAGAATCACTTGAAAAAGTTGGAGTTTGAAAATCCGCTTAGCTCCGTGGAATTTAACCGGAGAAGCTCTCTCAAGCAAAAGAGAGACACGAAAAAATAATTAAAAAGTGATAATCGTGCAAAGTCCAAGGGGTCATTTTCGCGCTCGCGCGCGGAAGAGTTTCACGACCGAGAAAGAGAGTAGGAAATGAGAAATAATAATCTCAACGAGTGCGAAAGAAGATTAAAAAAAACCACAGCTGTAATAAAACTTTCCACGCTGTCATCATAAAAATCTGTATATATCCGTATAATTTTTTTTTAATATTCTCAAACAATCAGATGAAAAATAACCACAAGAAAAGAAATAAATAAAAGATCTTTTATCGCTAGAATATAGAAAAAGACGAAGAAAAAGAATACGATAAAGCTCTAAGCATCGACTCATCGAAATGCCTATCATAGAGTGCAGGTATACCCGAGACCGCGGAAAAAATTGGCATTAAAAACCGTGAGACATCTGCGGCATAAAGCGAGACTGGATAAAAGTGCGCTATATTTTGAAAAATCCCGTTAGTTGGTACGTCCAGCACGTTCGAGGATTTATCTTGGCCTGTGCGCGCAGACTGCACGCGTTAGCGCAAAAGGTATAGAAGGCTCTTGCTGCCCTTGTTTTTTTTTTGTGCTCGGTTTCTGCAATGAACGTCTCGGCTGATATCAGCGTATGTAAGCGATATATATTTCCTGCAGATTGGATGGCTGACGCTTCACGTCATTCTTTTATTTAATTCTCTTTGTGCGAGATTATTTGATTTCTGCTACAAAAAGATATTTTATTACCTTTGAAAATATCATTAATTATTCTCTGTTTTATAATTTCTCACAAATGAGAAATATTTTTCAGCATTATTTGAATTATTAAAAACTCTGGCAATTTATTTCTTTTGTCTGCATAAAAGCGATTACGAGATTTCACATCTTGTGTTGTAATATTTACAGACGATTACGCCCGGTGCATAAATGTATTTAATAGAGGTACACATAAAACATTATTTAAATAATGTTGGCTTATGAAAAGAGTATCAAAGAGAATCGAGTCTGAATGTAAATTCCAAAAATAAATCATGTAATATTGGAGCAATGAAAAAATTATATATAAATTCCATGTAAAAGGTCTAGTACAAAAGCCCTTCTATCTAACAAATATTAAAACAAATCAATAACAAAAATAAAAAATGATGATGTTGTACAATGAAACATCAGTACTCACTTAGTAAAATAATATTTCATTGTCGAACGACGAGAAAATTGTCAGACGTATAAAGCTGTATGAGAGACACAAGTGATAAATAGCCCGTTAGCGGGCGTACGGCCATCAAAGGGACTAATCGAATCCTGCGTCAAATGGCTTGTGCAAGTAGCGTCTAATGGCCGTCGTCGTTGTTTTCAATAAATAGTCTGCTTAAATGAAGTAGCATCTGTATCTCTAACTTATGCATAATTAACGTACAATCACTAAAAATAATTATGTTTCAATGTAACATTATGCGAATTGTTGATATTTTTGAAGTAAATCTCTTTTTAATACTTTATTTAAATGTCGCATGCTCGAACGATTCTGTAGATTAAAAAATAATATATCCGAAATTTAATGGAGCGGAATAATGCTTTGTATTTTACATTGAATTTTTCGAGCAAACCATTAATTTTCAGCAATAATGCACTGTAAAAAAAACGTTTTCAATTTAACGTTTGAAACAAAATGTCTTTGTAATGATCATCCATATTATGTTAACGAGAGAAATACGAAACGAGTTTTTAAAGTTCGTTATGTTGGATATATTTTATTTATAATCTTCATTTTGTTTCAAATTTGAAAGCGAACAGAAAGCTACACCATCACGTGAAAATTACGGGGATAACTCCATTGAATACCAAATTGAAAATTAAGCTTTCGACATATTTCGAACATAATCAATGTATTTACGTCATATATTGCCAAATAATAATGCACCAATAGACTATGCACCAATATTTCAAAGTGAGTATTGTCATCAATCATATTAATTAACAAAATATTTCTATCAAACCTCCATGGAAATTCGTAATATTGCGAAATAATACCACATTCAATATTTAAAAATGAGTATTATCAGCAGTAATGTTAATTAATATAATATTTCTATCATATCTCCATAGAAATTCAAAGTAAAAATATAATTGATGAAAATAATTCGTTGAACAACTACTCAATTATTTAAATTCAAAAGAATTCAGATAAGCATTTATAAATTAAGGTAGAGCAGCGATAACAAACAACTGAGCTCTCTCTCTCTCTCTCTCTCTCTCTTGAAAGTTGGCATGCAAGCTCTCTGCCACAAAGATAACTCAGCCCTTGGCAATTCTTAATAACAGCAAACTTGCCCGAGCAAGAAGTACTAACACAATGATAATGCGCGAGCGCCTCGTCTCTCGCCCACACTTCAACTTTGTCAATTATGTACGCGACTCGCTGACAATGGGATAGAGGGTATATTTGAAGTATAAGTTGCTTGCACGAGAGAGAGAGGGAGAGAGAGAGAGGGGGGCTTACGGCAATTCGAGCTTGCACGCGAACGCTGCGCATACGAAGCGACTAAAGCAAAAGTTTATACTATACACATACTACGCTCCAATCATAATACATCTCTATGACAACAACGACGGTTACTCGCGGCGAACGGTTGAAATTCGACGTGTATAATAGTTTGGGCTTGGCAGCGAAAACAAAGTTTACGCCGCGGTTAATGCGATTATCAACCGACGCCAACGATGTTGTAATATAATCATGCATCATTAGATAATTGTCACCAACATGTTCATAACTAAAACTTCTTTTTTTTTTAATTCTTGCTACGAATATGGTACAGCAGAAGATAACGACGAGTTTTCGTAGCTTTGCTTTTTCTATTCGAGAATTGTGCACTGCGAATGTTGAAGAGCGTGGTTATATACCGCGTGGTATACTTATTAGACGCTTGCGGTGCAAGTTGGCGAGTGTGTCATTACGTTTAATTGACGTCGTCATTACAGACTATGCATATACCGAGCACCGCGAACTAGAAGCTTGAAGAAAGAAAAAAAAAAAATTCGCCGCGGGAGAGTGCTCGACAATCAAACTATCTGCGCACCTACGGTACAGTGCTAAACAAGAAATTTTCGTCGGAATTTTTTCTACTCTCCATCGCTCGTACAAAATGTTGCGCAAGAAAAAATTAATTTTCATAATTAGAGACGGAATAATCTCGAGTTCGCTCTGATGGACAATTCAGCTGTTGCTAAATAATGAAAAAAAACTTTTTTACTTCAAACTACTTGGCTGTAGGTCGTCGTTGCGGAGACACACGCACGCGCGCTAAAACAAAGTTCTCCGTTTCAATTAATCATCGTAACTCGAAACTTGTTGGTCGATATATATTCCGACTAAGAAGTGCACAGCTGGCTGGAGTAAGCTAACCGAGAGGAGGAGAAAGCAACGGCAGCAGCAACAGCAGCAAGCTGCGCTGGCCAAGCCACGCCACCCGCAGACTGCGCTCAACACAGCCGCCGTCTGAGATGATGCGCAACAGTAGAGAAAGTCACGAAATTAACGGATGTGAGCAGTCAGCAAAACCTGCCTCACTCACGGCATTGTCTCGAGGGAGGGAGAGAATAAAAAGAGAGCTTGCATCTGATGAGGATTCGTGCTACTATAACAGCTGGAATGTATCTTATTTATGGAAAATTATTGTTGTGTATAATACCTTCAGTGGGATTAGTGAATTTTTATAGAGTAAATGTTCGTTGAAGGGAAAAACCACTAGATTCATGCATTAATACTTCAGATTATGAAAATTATATTCTTATGAATTTATATATTTTTTATTCGTTATACGTATTAAAGTATGAATAAACGCAATCGATCAGCAAATATTGTGTATTTCAATGAAAATACTTGGAAACCTATTGCCTAACGGAAAAAAACTGAAGCTTTCAGTCTGCAAGGCTAAATTGAGGAACAATTCGGATCGCAGCAGCAAGAGTCGGAAAGAGAGAGGTCAAGATATCAGCGGTTCTATGATGTGTATATATAGAGGGAGAGAGAGAGAGAGAGAGAGAGAGAGAGAGAGAGCGGAAAACTTGGCGAGAGTTCAAATTCCCTGGGGCAAAATTTACGCCGCTCGCTCTCGCTGGAATGAAGTGTTGAACGTCTGGTCTGACCCGTCGTCGAGCGTGAAAATCACCCACTCGAGCCGCCTACCCATCACCCAAATTCCAACGTAAAAGTTTATTGGCCGTGCGCGCTTTAAGCTTCGTTCGACAAATCAAGAACTATGCTGCATTTTACCTTTCGCTACTCCTCGTGGCGAGAGCGAGCGAAGAACAAAAAAAAAAGACACGCCCGCAATTTCCGAAATTTGCCAGGAGAGTTTCGCAAGCTTCTGATACGTTATTTCGAGTTTGAATTGCATACATCTCGCATATAGGTGGTAGTTACGATGAATCGGATTAAGTTCATTGATGGATGGGTCTTCGAGTCAGTCTCTCTTTGTGTCGGAGTGAGAGGAAGAGAGAGAGAGAGAGAGAGAGGCATGATGTACGTCATAAAATAAATCCAGCTCCGCTCGCTCACTCGAGGATTATATCCCTCGACTATACTGCGCTCGCTTGGCTCCTACGCAAACTTTGCTTTTCTCCGCGCTCGTGTGTACATTTCCCGCGCGACTATTGTTGCTACGTTATAATTGAATGTTATGCTGTTTCGAAGGGGGTGTTATGTCATATGAACCTTGCTTTTGTAACTCTCATATATATACCTGAAAAAAATGTTTATATATCCACATTACGATAATGGAAATATGTCATTTTGAAAATATTGAGACTGATGTGTGAATGATTATTTGACCATTATAAATGCATTTATGGAAAGTCGGTAATTTACTGTGATTGTATTCTCATTATTCACGATCAGCAGCGTTCGAATAATCACTGAACGAACTATTACGTTATCAACCGACGCGTAGCTTGAAAATCCATCAATTATGTTGTTTGCAAATGCTAATCCTAACTGATTGAGTGTGGATTTGAATTTTGATCGCGACGGCTCTCAAAATGAGACCGCTGGTAAATTCCCCCAGCGAATTCGAAGCTTGTTTATTCCGATATAATTTATAGCCAATGCTATTATAATTGTTTATTTATCCGAAAAAAGATTTCGTGGTTGATGCATAATTGTTTACCGACAGCGATGACCGATAATAGATTAACGCGATGCTTTCGACAAAAGGAGAGTTAATCTTACATTTAGTCGATCATATGGAAAAATACAATTCGATTATTTGTATAATCAAATTATTGATCGTTGACATATGGGAAGACTGATCGATATTTGTATTTTCGTATAGACGAATGCTTTAATATCTGCTTATCAAATGCAATAATCTCAGAAAAATGTGGCTTTCTACTTGATAATGAGTATCAGATAATATATAATTGAATTTGATAATAAATTACATACAATTTATTGTTATTGAAATAAATAAAAATTACAAAATACTGTAGATTAAATCATGCAACAGAATTAGGGAAAAATTTTAGCTGCGATAATTTTCTGTAACATTTATTGTTAGAATTTTATTTAACGTAAATACATATCACAATTGTTTTTATCGTGAACAATGAACTCGCATTATCTATCTGCATATAAAAATGAATCTGCGACGGACATTCAATGTCATCTTATCGCACATTTTTTTATCGTTACTTGCTGAAGAAGCAATATTCATGAGTTTCAGTTTGTAGTTTGCAATCGTAATGTACGTTGAGATTTTCAGTATTTAACTATTGCATTTAACTTTAATAGAAATTGTTTAATAAGCCATCATGATTGCATATTTCATTTGGTTGATACTTGGTTTATTCATTGCATTGATTATTAAAAATCGAAATAATAGAGCGACTAAACTGATTAACAAAATACCTGGTCCACCTGGATTGCCTTTAATAGGTAATTTACTGTTAGGGCTTACTCCAACTGGTAAGTAAAGTTTGATGATAATATTATGCTAATTTATGTTATGTATTAATTACTGGAGCTTCATTTTATCAGATAAACTTTGGGATCTTGTACGTTTTCATAACACTACATATTATCCCACGTTAAAAATGTGGATGGGACCATATGCAATGGTAATCATCAGTGATCCAGCTGATGTTGAGGTATTTGATTTGTAAAGATTTATCAAACCATCTTTCTAAAGGAAATATTAATTAGTTGGATGAAATAAACGAGTTCGCAAGTTGATATTTATAACTTATAAGTTTATCTGTACGTTTTCAGATACTTCTTTCCAGTCAAAAACATCTCCAAAAAGGCTCATCATATACAACACTTGACAAGTGGCTAAGAACAGGTCTTCTTACAAGTAATGGTACGATTTCATTTGGAATTTTTTTATTTGTTTACTTCTTCAGCCATTTCATTTGAGCTTTTCAATAGGTGAAAAATGGAGAACTCGCCGAAGAATCCTTACGTCAGCTTTTCATTTTAACATCTTGAAAAAATATTTGGATATTACGAATGAAAATGCAAAGAAATTTATCGAAGTAATCAGAAGTCAAGGCGAGGAAACAGTCCAGTACCTCATGCCAATGTGTTCTAAATATACGTTAAATATCATTTGCGGTAATAACATTTCTCGATCATTCTACCGAATTATTTTTATTTATTTTTGTAAAAATTTCAATTAGAATCCGCTATGGGTGTTGTACTCGACAATAAAAAAAGAGAGGGATCAGAAAAATATAAAAACGCTATTTATTCTATGGGCAATATAATTATCTACAGGTAATTGTTTGATTAAAATTTTTAGAAGAAGTTGTATTATTTACAATGATTATTATTGTTTATGAAGGTCTCTAAGGCCGTATATAACTGATTGGATTTTCAAATTAATGTGGAATTTGAAAAATTGGCACGATGAAACATTGAAAACTCTCCATGGCTTTACAAAAGAAGTATTGAACGAGCGCAAAAAGTATCACGAACAAACAGGCTACAAATATCTTAAGTCTGCCGAAGATAAATATAGTGAGAAAGATAATGAATTTGCATATGGAGGTATTTCAATTGACATCTGTAATAGCTTATTTTTACAATAATTCTATTAATAGTGATAAAGAAATACTTGACTATTTTAGGCCGCAAGAAAAGATTGGCGATGCTTGATCTTCTTTTATCAGCTGAAATGGAAAATTTAATCGACGAAGAAGGAGTTAAAGAAGAAGTTGATACATTTATGTTTGAAGTGAATAAGCGACTTTTTTTTGAAGCACTTCAAGTTAAACATTTAAGCATATTATGAACATTTTGCAAATTTTAGGGACACGATACTACAGCAATGTCTATGGTATACACTCTAATGTTATTGGCTGAGAATAAAAGTGTTCAAGAAAAAGCTAGAGCAGAAGTAACAAAGATTCTTGATAAGAGTGGAGGAAAAATTGGATTTTCTGAATTACAAGAGCTAACATATCTCGAACGTTGTATAAAGGAATCCCTACGACTTTATCCACCCGCATCGACATTCTCTCGCTACGTATCAGAAGATTTGCAATTAAGTAATTAAATATAAAAAAAAATTATATACATGAGTAGTGCAGGATGACTTTTACAAAATACTTCGATTCGTTCACAGAAACATATCTTATTCCTGCAAAGACGGAAATATTCGTCCAAACTTATCACATTCATAGAAATCCGAAATTCTGGTCTGACCCAGATAAATTTGATCCTAATAGATTTCTTTCCGATCGTAGTCAAGGGAGACATCCATTTTCTTATATACCATTCAGTGCTGGGCCTCGCAACTGCATTGGTGGGTATATTGTAATTGAACAGTATGTTTCATAATTTTTTAATTTTTAAACGAATTTTTAGGTCAAAAATTTGCATTGATGGAGTTAAAAGCATTAACGGCGCATATACTCCACAATTTTCTGTTGGAGCCTATTGATCAAACTTCAAATATGAAAATATTACTTGATATTGTTATTCGACCTGCTCATCCTGTCAGAACAAAATTTATTCGCCTCCGTAAATAATGTTGCAAATTAGTTTTTGAGTCGAACTGTGATTTTTTTTAAATTTTCAATATATATTGATGCTTCAAGACATAGTACTTTTTAAAATACTTCTTGTGATAGTACTTCGCAATTTGTTATTAGGTTTCCCTAAGATATATAAATTATCTCATATAACTTATAGGTTTGATACAAGTATATGTTATAATTTCGACACCTTAATTATTTTTGTATCTACTTATTTGTCGAAAAGAATACGCAATAGATATTCTATGTTATCTTATCTTTCCATGAGCTGTCGTCAGTTTCCCGAAAAAGCATTCTGAAGTGTTTGATTGTAGCACGCAATTGGATTGAACGTTGTTTGATTGTAGTTTTTATTTGGTGTTAAAAGACAATTTTGTAATTTGGAAAATTTTTATTATTTTTATTATCTGTCATATAAGATAGAATACCTTTCTGGAATTTTTGAAAATAATGCTAATAAAATAATTTTAAAAATAGCACTTTTTTCTACAACCTTTATTCCAACAGATGGTTGAATTGTCTGCTCTGTAGTTGATGAACTTTCCGCTAGCGGCATAGGTTGATGAGTTTGCAGTATATATCGCGTTTGCAGAGTGCAAAGTTGAATGCTATGGTTAGAGTATACTGACAAGGAGGCGCGAACTCTCGCAAATCCTATGTCCAAACTTTACAACGTGATAATGAGTGTGGCTTGATGAACTTAAGCTATGTAATACGTGCACTTGATTAAAGCTTGTTAATTAACTTGCAGTGATAACAAAAGTTTTGCGATAGAACATTGTATGCGTAGAAGAATACTCGATACGCATTCAATTAAAAGACACAATCTGACAGGATGATGAATGACTTTAATGGAAATGTTATTTAAATTTTTTGTAAACTACAAATTTTCTTCTTCATTTCGCCAATAGTACTTTTTCTACATAATTATCACAATATTTTTATTTAGAGTTGAATGACATGAACATAGTATCACACTCTAGGATTTTTTTCCTAGTCCAATAAATTTAAATTTATTGAATCATCCAATCCGTTGAATCTCCTTTGAAATACACGTAAATGCTTTTACGTGAATGGCTTGAACGCGCTAGTAGAAAAAATATCTACGCACGTGGAGTGGCTGTGTATTTCTCACGGAAAGGATGAATCTTTACATCAGCTGATACAGTTGAAAAGCGTACTGTTTTTAAATTAGCTAATTAAGAATAGTATATCACAAATATTAAACTATTTTATTTAGTTTTACAAACATTTGTAACTATAACCATTTTTGGTAGGTATAACAGCATATTTATTGAACCATATGACTACTATTTCTAAAAAAAGATAATTTTGTTATAACTTGATAACGAGATCTCACTACAGTTGCACGTAGTCAGTGCTTCGATTTCGATTAATTCAACCAAGCGCGTAATTTCTCTCCATAGCTTGAAACTAAGTTCTAAAAGTAAACGCGTTCTCGTACATCTTCGACAATCAGATTGCAAGAGTTTCACTTTGATTTGGTTTTGTAAGAGAACATTTCAGTATCTAGTCATATTGAGCGTTTGAAGAATATTGTTCATTTTTCATTGTCAAATGAAAATTACTTAGTAGAGTTTGAGGTTTATTACGTCGGCTTTTCACAAGTGATATTTTGAATATTGATTGCAAGATGGTTATTCATGCTTTTTTCCTTTTTATAAAAAAACCGTTCTCGAAATATAATGTTCAAATAGTTGAATACAAACCAGACGGACTAAATATATAAAAGAAGGAACGAAGCAGAAGCTCTACCGCACAAGATCGTGAGAGTGAGAATGTGCATCCAGAAAAGTGAGGCTTACAAAGTTGAAAGGAAAAAAGCATAACATGAAGAAAAGAATAGAACGAACGGAAAAGAGCTTATAAGAAAAACGGCACTGGGGGAAAGGAATATAGTGAAAGATTGTCGGAAATGGAGAAACAAGAAACGAGAGAGAAAGCTCGAACAAGCCACCAAAGTGAAATGTATCCGCAAAGTCGGTTTCAATGCTATTCTGAACTTTTCATGCATTTCAATGTCGGCTTCCAAGAAAAATGCAGAGACCACGGCGTGAGCCAAAAAAAAAATTCTTCTTGATTATTTTTTGTACTTTTCTCGCGGTATATCAATAGGAACATTTTAAATTGTTTGTTTTAATAGTTCAATATTGTCACTATACATTAATTATATTTCGGTTAAAATTGCTTAAATAAATAAAAAAAAACTTTAATTATAATTGTAATTTGAATAAGTTTCATTATTCACAGTACGAAGAACTTGATATCTGTCACTTCGTCTGCAATGGGACAAGCAATAACAGAATTCCTTAACCCAAAGAAAGACAAAGAGTGCAAACAATTCTTGAGCTAAATACATAAGTATCATATAAGAGGTCTACTATTTCTTGTGAAGTAGAGAAGACAAAGACGTAATACATGTCAAATACAAGTCTGGTATTCCAGATGAACATTTTTATTGAAATAGTTTTCAAGTGACTTACGCGAAAAAGAATAATAATAAAAACATAATGTTCAATTTATACATCTATATTTTTTCAAATAAAATGCCAAGAAATAAATGTTTATTCATTTATCAAGTTGAAAAATAAGGCTTGGACGAAGAAACAGCTAACTTTTCGTCTTGTATTTAATCAGTGTGACGAATGCTTTAGCCCTGTGGCAAAAGCAATTTCGTTTAGCTTTCAAAAAACCGTGAAAAAAGACAAAAAGAGAAACAAAGTAACGATACAGTGGAGAAGCGATAAAGGCTCAGACAGCAGGTGGCCAGCGAAGCCATTCAATTACGAAGCCGCTGCTGTTGCTGCGAAGCGCCGAAATTGCCCAGACGTTCAAATCTGCAATCAGAAAGTGCTTAGCGAGCTCGGAGCCCAGAAAAATTACGACCATTTACTACTGGCGACTTGTCACCTTCAAAGATAATATTTTTATAATTATTATTATCGTCCACGGAAAGTATCTCTATTAATTGATGATGCATAATTTTGTATTTATAAATTTTAATTACTTCGAAAATTTGTTGTCACAGTTTATAATTTTATAACTTTACGTGGAAATCATGTAAACAAAGTTGAATTTTCATAAAATGACATATTCTGAAAAGTTTTGACTAAAACACCATACATGTTACTAACTATTTTAATTAATGATCAGAGCGTCATAACGATGACGTCAACGGCAAGTAGTTTAGAGTGCACTCAGGCCCAACACTTGTTACTGATCTGCAGCTGGCACCTGTCACTTGCCAGTTGTCCTCGGAGCGCGGGAGAGCAGAAATTTTCGGCGAATCAATTAATTAAACCTTGATGCTACGTCCGAACTCCTCGGTCTATCGGCTTCCTGGAAGTCAGCAACCGCGATCGCGCGGTTTGTTGCGATTGAGACGTTTGAACTGGGAGAAATGCTCACAAGGAAACAAAGGAAACAGTTTGCTTTGTTAACTCTAGTCTACAGTTAAGATCTTTTTTAAAAATTATATCTACTGTTTATTCGACATTTTTTATGCTGCGTACTGAATCTCAACATAATATAACAAGTATGTATAGTATTGAGAAATATTTCAACTATATAACAATCAAAATAAAGTTCAATTATATTTTACTTGATTGTTGCATTGTTACACATTTTTGCCTTCACGATTGCATCGACTGACATTCTGGATGAATAGTGTAAAAATTGCCGCACGTCAACGTACAATAAATTCAAAAGTGAAGAATGGCCTTCAAATGCAGTGAAGCGTTCGGTCCGTGAGAACGATTGGTAATAAAATCGTTATTTTTCCTTTCCGTCATGCGAGCATGAACGTCGATATTGCAGTGGAAAAAGCAGCCATAAAAGACAGAAAAGTGTGAAAATATCGCGACTTAAAGAGAGAAAGAATGCAATAATGAGCAATGAAAATGAAAAATATTGTATGGAATATTATTTATAAACAATATCGTATTTAATTCATGATTTCTGGATTTCATTAATCTTAAATTAGAAAAAAAAACAATTTTACTGCACTCCATTCAAGTTATTTATTTTCATTTGTGAATTGAACCAGCTCATCAATTTAAGTCATTATCATAACAACATTTAATCACGAGCTGATAATTCAATAGTGATTCCTCCCAAATCATGCGGTTCGTAGTCGGATGACCTTTCAGTCGCAAATTGCTTGCGATTGCATATAAGCGAACCTCAATTAATTTGATGCCGGAATGCGAATTGGAGTATGTATTCGCATTAATAGTATCAAAATTCACTAATTTGATCAATAGTACATACAGTGATTTTCTACTTCGTTGCTTCTTGAAAATGTTTGTCACAAACATTATTGGCATTGATGAGCACAAAATGCATCACTCGTCGCTTCACAAATACTGAAATATAAATCGATTTGCCAAATCCATCCATATCCACAAAGTTAATTATAATTCTATTCGAGCTCGCAAGCGTTATAAGTGCTCGGGCAATCAAACCGAGAATCCGAGCGCAATATCCGAATTGGCGCAGTGTGATACGTCGGAGCTTATCGTTATCAATTGCGTTTGATCATCCTATTTGATACTGAAACCTTTATGTATATTATTTATTTTATCGGTATTATCGCATCTTTCGATCGTGGAAAAATTTTTCAATGTATGTTGAACCAATGATTATATTTTTACTTTCATGTTTGATTCGGAAATTACTTATTGTTATTATCCAATTGGAAAAAATGGGATTTTATAATTCTACAAAGTCACGTTTCACGACAATACTCCAAAAATAACGTTTTCCATTATGCATCTATATCGTTCAATTTTATCGAAACACATTATCCTCTCTCTCTCTCTCTCTCTCTCTCAAGTGGTCGGTTGGAATCTCATCTAAAACGCTTAAAATAAAGCGAGGCGCTACCGTTGTCTCGCGACGTATATATATATAAAATCGCGGTTATCCGCGTGGAAACCGCGGTCTAACGAGGGCCGAGTTCGCCGATAATACTGCCGATAAATAAACTCAAACAGCAATGGCAATGAGCTTAAACACGAAGGGGGCAACACAATGGAGAGCCGCACACGAGTAGAAAAGCAAAGTTTGCATACAGCTATATGTACGTGTGAGTTTGGTTTGTATATGTATGTGCGCAAGCGAGGTAATCCTCGGAGTCTAGCAGCGCGGAGTCTGGGATTTATTTTATGACGTACATCACCGGGCCCTCTCGCGACCAACACAAAGAGACCAAACTGCCGTGAGATCTATCGATACGCTTAATCCGATTTGAGCGCTCGCCTGCATTCGTCATTCTACGAGCTTTACGGCGCTATACCGCTGGCGCATTGGTGAGATTTTATTTGGATTATATAAGGTTATATATCCACTGCGACGAGTATTTATTTGAAACTAGAGATAAAATATCCAACTTTTTTTTCTCTCTGGCAATATTATCGTTTCGGTTTTTAGTTTTAAAATATCAGCACGGTTAAACACTGCCATTACATTCCTTTCAGTCGATATCGCGTTTCTCTGCTTTACACAGCGACTTTCGTTATCGAGACTGCAATTCTTCCGCGGATTCCGAGAACAGTGAAAGAGAAAGAGAGACAAAGAGAGAGAGAACAAATTCCTCGTTCCCCAAGACAAATGAGACGCTTTATCACTTTGACCCTTCAATCCACGCGGTGAGACAGCGAGGGCCGCTTTATCTCTTTCTGTCCTCCATTTTCATTTGCCATCTCGCGAGTGTACGCGCTTTTGCCTTGACTGCTACTGTAATGCATTGTTGCAATCATACTCTCGCGTCAGTCAAATATGAACTCTGAACAATTAATTACAGACAGTGGCGGTTTTTACATGCACTATCTACCAATTGTTAACATTTTTTTTCAGTGAACAAAACATTTTCGGAAACATCTGTTTTTGTAACGCTTGAAAAGTCTCTGGAAATAATATTAACGCAAGTGCATTAAAATTCTAACGTATTCATTTTTTCAATACACAAAGATATGAATTTCGTTGCATATTTTTTAGCCGACGAAAAGACACCAGAATTTATACTTTGAAAATTTCGAAGAATACGCCATCATAATAACATCCGAGCAAGGGATCATATCTCAGCGAGAACACAACCGCGCGCATCCGACAGATTTATTATTGGATTACCTGGGAGGGCTTGCTGCCTTAAATTTTTTTTTTTTTCATCCTCTCTCGGAACGAAGACGATGCGAGCAACGTGTACGAGCGCTCGTGCTATTATTTCTTTTTCCTTTCTTATGATGGAGCTTGACGTACATTAAACATTCAAGTTCAGCGGAGTCTTGTAGAAATTACGAGTGCGATGTAGTAATCAAGATGAAAGTGCCATCTGATTGCGCCGAAATTGGGTGCTGTGTTGCGGAAAAATTACGTTATTTATATTTATTTATTAACAAAATCTTTTTAAAAAACATACATTTTTCATAAATCAAAAGACTACACAGTCAGCGTATCAATAAATTATTATTCCCACGTAAAAGTGATATAAAATCTGAAGCAATATAAAAAAAAGGTAGTTAAAAATCTCTTGTTGAAAACGAATTTGTAAGAGTCTATAAATGTATATCAAAATCGCAAGATATCGGTTAGTTGCCAAATTAGTAGCTTGACAAATTATTTTGCATTGTCAACAAGGAGAGGAGACATCTTAGAAGAGCCTTTCCCCCTCGTGATTGGCGCGTGTGAAACTTTCAAGCAAGTGCTTCGTGTACAGCACCACAAGCTCAGATTGCCGTAAGTCTCTTGCGCACCTTTGAACATGTTCCATTGTCAGCGAGCCCCTTTCCCCGTTCATAATTGGCAAAGTTGGGTGGGACTCGAGTCGCCTAACTTATCGTCGCGTCACGTGCGATGTGTACGCCTGCTTCTTGCTTCGGAAGTTTGCTGTCATTAAAAAATTGCCCGAAGTTTCGCGCTGTCTCTCGCATCGCTCGAGAGATTCTAGAGCGAACCTTTTTTTTTCTGTTTAAAAAACTCATTGCACATTAGATTCAAGATACGAGAAAGTTATTTTTCACCTCTATTATTTATTTGAATAGAGGAGATTGAGATACTGAAGGTAAACTAGATTGATTTATGAAATAGCAAGTAGTATAGCCAATATTTGATCAGACTTGATAAAAAGTCAAATATTGTTGTTCAGCAGCTTTGATTTGACACATGATACATACAGCAGTGCGTGAAAAAAATTGATGAAACGTGAGATAGAACAGAATCCCGATGGATGCCACTCTCCCAGAGAATAAAATTCTATGAAATATTTTTGATGTTTTATTTCTTCTGGAAAATATATCGTAGATTCACGGTAAAGGCAATATTGAAATTTCTCTTTGGAACGGCTGCAGCACTAGAATTTCGTCCAAGCGATTCCATTAAAAATGCAAAAATTTTGAAAAATGCTTCTGAAATTCCATTCAGGAGACTGTAGTAGGTGTATTGTCCCAACCTAATTCACGTAGCAGAGAATAATATCGTCTCATCTTTTTGTAAAAAAATAATAATTTTTAGCAAACAGAAGAATTTTGAAAGATATTTTGCAGTTTCTTGAGCGCTAGACAAACTGCGTAGCTAGAACTTCCACGACGATGAAGAATTGTCCCCTTTCACTACTACTCTGCTTATCTTCAATCCCACATACGTTTGACTGCTATCAAATGTAATCGGAACGCAGGAGAAAAAAAAAAGTTTTAAATAGATTTCATATTCGTAAACGAATTTACTATATGAAAGGATTTTTATGATTGAAAAACCAGTTATAAAGAGAATTGAAAAAAATATATATATAAAATACTACGGAATAGCAAAAATACTTTAATTACTGTCGAAAATTGGAAAAGAATAACAATATCATTCGCTTCAAACATTTTTTTCACAAAGCCCTTCTACCAACCGATTGTTTTTATATATCTGGTTATTGAAAATAGATTTGGAATTCTTCGAAATTCGCTTTAATGAAAAAACAATAACCGAGCAAAATAGAATCGCGCCGACGATAATAAAAAAAACAAGGCCGAAGAGAAATGAAAGAGAGCTAGAAAATGGAAACGAGGAGAGAACTGACAATCCAATTTCCGTTTTACATTTCGATGGCGATAGCGTTTACGGCACACAGGTTCGGAAAATATAGGTCACTCGGCATTCGAGTGTATATCGAGACATCTGATAGCAATGGCCTAAAAGCCGAATTGACTGCCGTCAGAATTGATTAATATTATAATGGGATTCAGGGCTGGCAGTTGCTGATCACTTTAGCCATTTGAAGTCTTCAAAGGACGCAATACAGTTGACGAGATCAAGATTGTACCCATGGACGATAAGGACAAAGTTAGGCATCTCTCGTTACTTCGTCAACTGTCACATTTATCGATATTTCGACAATAAATCCCCGCATGAAACGTATAAAAAATATACCTTCAATGAGTCTCATAAAAAGTAATCAAAAGTACGATAACAAAGTTCTTTTGCTCCTTAACACTTGGCTGGCACTAAATTCGACCTTTGCCCAAGCCAAAACTTTTGCAAAGAGAAAGAGTGAGAGGAGGAGATGGAGGGGGCGGCGAAAGCTTTCGACAAATTTTCAGACTCGTGCTCTTTGCAAGTAGTAGCTTTCGAGCAGTTCGATTTATACGATTTAACGTGAAAAGCATTTGCCGTGAAAAATGGATTATAAAGCTCATAGGCGAGAAGGAAAACTGAATAAAAAAAACACGTGATCCACAACTGCGTCGTAATTTTCCGTAAGGGTTAGAAAAAGAAAACCTTCATCCGTAGTAGCTAGTGGCAGAGGAGGAAAAATATTTTTCTATCTACGAGGCCGTCGCGCACAATAATCCGCTCCCGTTGTTTGCCCGCGTGTCTCTCCATCTCTCTCTATCTAGTGTTTGTCGTAGGGGGAGAGATGTTGCAACAGGCGGTAAGTTTACTTTGCATTTCACGTGTGACCTAATTCAAGCTTTTTGCTTATCAGCGACGAATCCTCTTGCATACTCAATGATATGTCAAGAGTGCGCTACGCTAGGTCGATTTTGTAGTTTGTGTTTTCGTTGCTTCGGAATGCAAAGTTTACTTCCTTGAACTGATGAGTAATCTCGCGAAGCGATATCTACAAAGACATTTGATTATAATATTGATAAAGTCGAATAGTCTGCAACGAAGTTTATTTTATCGCAAAGTTTGAGGGCGCAAATCGAGAATTTTCAATCTATAGAAAATCACGTAATCACAAGGGTTTTCAAACGTCGAATAGTGGCGCACAGAACTCTATGAGTTAAGCTCTCTATGCTTCAGTTACGTGCCTACGACAACGCCGTGTAATAGTCGAATTATCGACAAACATGGCTCGGAGGGAAATTGGATTATGGCCTCGTTTAGCACGATACTAATGTTCAAAGAGAACTGCGTAGATAGATAGAATTGGTTGCACGCGCATTTGGATTATTGAGTGGAAGATTATGACGAAGGTTGTTCATTACAGTGCTTCGCTTACGGAATACCAAATTATACGTACTACGCCGCTTTGGATCTTCAGCGAGGATTATTATACTGGGCAGTGCTGCAAAATATTTAAATTACAGTCGTAATTTTCAAATAAAATATATACGAGGTTAGCAAAATAAAATAAAAAAAATTTTAAAAATAAGTGAAACAATCATGTAGGTAGGTAGATACGCAATGTGTGCGAAATCACGAAATTCTCTTTCCGGCTTTAGCTCACCGGGCGACAGCTCAAGCTTCATATTTCGTGTAAGATTGCTCCGCAATTTCGGGCCTCAATTGGCTCCCTAGTGCGCACTGGGTATAAATGGATTTGCACGCGAGCTTCCGCCGCCGCCGCGCAGAGAGGAATTGCGAGAACTGCGAGCATGAAAGAAGAGAAAAGGATTGCCACCTGCGGATGGAGCTTTTCTTTCATTTTCTTTTGTCTCTCGTTCTTTTTTTTCCTATTTGGATATTTAAATGTGAATGAAAATGAAAATTTTTAATTCCACCGTTTGAAATTATGGTATGCTTATGAATTAAAGGATGATCATCGTCGTTTTTTGTTGACACGGTTCATATAATATTGTTGTATGAAAAAAATTCCAATTAACAATTTGAATTTGAACTTCGAAACGCGATACGATCTGATCTTATGAATCTCGCCGAGTTTGATCTCTGTAAAAAGATTCCCAGGGGTCATGGGAAAAGGAAGAATCCAGGGAAAATTCGCAATAATCGAGTTGAGGTCCGGCTGCCGACAAAATCTCACTAGCAGGAAAATCGAATGGAGAGCAGAGAGAGAGAGAAAAAAAATATAGAAGCAATGCTTCCGCTTCAATCGAATCGAAAGCCATAGACATTAATTTCATTTCACTGTTCTCGTTTCTTTTTTTCCGAGCTGTAGCGTCGTTTGCACTTCTAGGAAAAAATTCGATCGATGTCTGACGGATAGTATTCGCTTCCCATAAAATATTATATAATTCAAAAATTTATGATATATTATTAACCAGATATCGCGAGGTGCGTGCATGCGTGTGAAAAGTTAAATTACGTCAAGAAAAATCATGCCGAGCTTTGAAAAAATTCGTTGGAATTGACGTGGGAATGAAATAAGTTTCACCGACGTGAGCATTTCTCTTTGCAGAGTTGGCGCTCGGCACGGTCACGTAGAATTTTAATAAATCCCTGTAAGCGCTTGTACCGAACGGTGTAAAAGAAAAGTATATATATGGTGCGGAATTTTGTAGTCAAGTGGAATTTTGTTAAAAAATAATTTTTCTTTGCTGTTGCATAATTTTTTGAAAAAATAAAACAATCATTAAATTGTTTCAACGATCTTTAAAATAAAATTAACTTGATACGAAAAACTGCGACTCTGAACTTCTCCGAGGCCAGAAATACCAAAAAAGCTATGATTGATTTCGCGTCGTGCCCTAAACCTGCACGAAATCCTATTACAGCTGCGAACACACACTCACCATTAAATACGTCACATCAGAGGGAGTAGCTGGAGGAATCATCTCTCTCTCTCTCTTCTCCTTGCAGTCGAAAGCACGACGCGTGAGAGCGCGAGCCTTGATTCACGACTCGCCAATGCCGAAGCGACGCTCACGGGGTAAATGCGCTGGAAGTTCGTTCGACTAACTCCTGTCGCTAAGCGAGTTTTGCCAAATTTCTTCTTCTTCTTAGTCGTCGAGATGAAGCACAAAACTGAGCGTGTTTTCGAGTGCAATCGAGTATTTTCCCCTTGAGAAATTTGGTTTGTCAAAATATGATCAACTTATTCTTTAAAAACTTTATAACTTGCGATAAAAAATAAAAGGTGTTCTTTGAAGTGACCACCTCTGCATAGGACATCAAAGTTTTCAGACTCGACAGAATACATTACATCGCGACACACCT
Source organism: Galeopsomyia nigrocyanea (assembly GCA_035047105.1). Classification (NCBI taxonomy): domain Eukaryota; kingdom Metazoa; phylum Arthropoda; class Insecta; order Hymenoptera; family Eulophidae; genus Galeopsomyia; species Galeopsomyia nigrocyanea. The sequence continues at coordinate 23,768 of JAWWMK010007251.1, forward strand.
CCTTACACGAGGAAAGATCAAAATCCCTAGCGCAACATCGGTCACTAGTGCAATATATATATTTATTGGTTGCCAACCACAAAAAATTTGATAGCAAAACAAAAAAAAATATGAAACTTGATGGTCCATCTGATACGACAAAAGCGTATAAATTTAAGCACAGGCAGCAGCAGCAGCAGCAGCGGCGGCCAAGCGCGTTTAAACAAAACAACAATGTACGGCTGTCAGATATCGGTGTGCTCATATCAGGAGTGGAGAAGCTCGACGTTTATCGATACAGGCGAGTGTAATGCATTGGGCGTATGTCTCAGGGAGAGAGAGAGAGAGAGAGAGAGAGAGAGAGAGAGAGAGAGAGAGAGAGAGAGACGTGCGGTGGTGAATGCGAAATGCAGCCGGACGTACGGTCGAGTTCGCCTCTGACAAATATCGACAGTATCGAGGAAGAAGCCGTGCGCGACACGAGCAAGATCCTTGACAGCTGAAAATTCTGCTGTTTGCGAAAAGGATCAGTGTACGCGAAAGACGTACAAATGATGCTTATCGGATAAATATATACATTTCTCGTTATAAACTATACAAGAAGGATAATAGAAACGGCGAATCGAGTAAGGTAGGTAAAACCATGAGAAAACAAAAATCTTTGCATGTAAACCGTGCAATGTACTGAGTAAACGTCCCTCGACGCGTATTACACGTCCAAGAATCGGAGAGGGTTGCGAGCCGAAGTCCCGGAGGGCGCAATAAACGCGCCATCTCCCAATTGGCAAACAGTCAATTCACTCTCTTGCGGCAGCCAAACGATGCGCATTCAACGACGTCGCCCCTCTCATATCTCGTGTCAGTAGTCGAAACTCACTGTCACGACTTAATTAGCTTCGCGCGCGTGTGTGTGTGTGAGCTTAGAAAAGCACGACATTGTTGTTCATTAGTGTCTATCATTCCGTATACGTTGCCGTTATCGACGGTTTTAGCAATTATGCATTTGGAAAATTATATCATTTTATGTAAGTATTTGATCTTGATTTAATTAGAAAATTGTATTCGCGATGAAAATCGTTTTTTCGTCGCTCTAGTTCATTTGATTGAAATGAAAGCCTTATCGAGTCTCGTGACTCATTGGCACGGAAGAAAGAACAGAGGATAGCACAATAAAAAAAACTGGGACATTGACTAATAGAATGTAGTAAACATCGACTTCAAAGAAGTAGAAAAGAAAAATATTCAGCGTTGGATTGGAAAAGCTCGAGAGTTCTGTAAAGAGAAAAAAAAAACTAAATAAAACTAAAGAAGGAAAAAAAAGTAGCTTGAAAAAAAAGCTGCAAGTAGAGGGGGAGAGAAAAACCGGGCAAAGCTCGGCCGGCGACGATACTCATTCGTCTCATTACTGCCTTAAAGAAGTTGATTGCAAGGCCGAGCTGCAAGCTCAAGAGGTTTTAATTATATATTGACTAACTTGCCCGCTTTTTCAAGGATCTTAATGGCGTGCAAACTGACGAAGAGAATTTTCTTGAACGCTATATTACAGTCGTGCGCAGTTTGCAATCACTTAATTTTGCGTTATTTAAACAACTTTATCGGAGTTTTTTTTTCATCATAAATTTCATAGAAGTGTAAACAGTTCTCGTGCAAGATTTACCGACTCGTCACGTCACTCGAGCAAATTCTCTGTGAAATGTTGTATAGCTTTGCCCGAATAAAAGTTCGCAACGATAAAGTATACTATAACTCGCAACTCGTGAGTCGCTTAGTAACGATGGATAAAAAGTCGGTGTATGTACACGTATCTTATAGCCGATAGTTTTTAAGAACAACCCGTAATTCCTTTCCTCTTGAATAGCAAAATCGTAAATATATCAATCAGTCGTCGCGGAGGGATAACGAAAACATTTTGCCGACGTACGCAAAAACATGCAAACACACACACACACACACAGACACATAGCTGGCAATATACCTTATCTAAAGGGTACACACACGGGCGCACTCGTATAGTCGTGTCGCGCACGGCCCACTGGTCAATATTTCGTAATTGGGTTATCGGGGGGCCAGGGCTCGATAGATTCTAGAGAGAGAGAGCTGCCAATTCGCGCGTGCGTGAGCTCTATAACTCCTCTCACTCTCTCTCTCTCTCTCTCTCTCTCTCTCTCTCTCTCTCTCTCTCTCTCTCTCTATCCCTCGCACCTACACCGTGATAAAAGCTTTGACGGACTCGGCTGCGCACACATGATTTATGGCATGTCACGTATATCCATACCCGTACTTTGATCTTACGTACGCGGGATTAGAGATACTTTGAGTATCAGAGATAGAGGGTGAGAGTCTATTTCGTCTTGTTGGATTGAATTTATAATTTTCTTTGGATTTTTTTCTTTCTTTTTTTTAAGTCTATCTTCGCGCAAGGAAGAGAAAAGCTGTAAATCTTATTATACGGTGTTAGATTGCACACTTTACTGCCGATGAATGTGGATCATGTTCGAGCGTGCACTCGCGCACTCGGGCACATCGCTTATAGGCTGCTGCAAATGCCGCGGTTATGTTTTATGAGCTCATATTTTCACTGTTCTTCAGTACATTATATTAGAGACGCACATTAAAGTGTCATAGAATTTTCATCAAGCGCTGCAGTTCTTTGATATTTTATGGTTGGATATATAGAGACAAACTAAATAGATAAATAAATATATTATGACATAGCTTCGGATATTTTGATAGTGTATAAAGTCATCGATATGCTAGAGGCTCTATACCGATCAAAATTTTTTTTGCTCTGTTTGTATTTTTTTTTTTAGTTTTACGCCCTAGAGATGCTAAAGTATTTCTTTGCACGTCTTCGGTATTTCGAAGATATCGCATGATATGCCGTCACGATCGTTGACTTTATTTTCGTGCGTCGCATCAGATAACTTACATAGGTATATGACTGTTGACTTTGTCAAAAAAAAAATTTGTTATTTTTTGAAAACTTTATCAACGACACACCACTTGGCTTGTTGTTCTTTTTTTTTGACCCATGTTACTGTCCTCAATTTATTTTTCCATTATAACGTGGAAGCGCATCTGATAAACGGTTTTTTTTTTGAAAAAAAAAAAAAAAAAAAAAAAAAAAGGTTAAACATAAACGCGAGTTTGTTGTATCGATTTCGTCGTTTGGTATGCAAAGCCTGCGACATGATCCTCTGTTCTTTTGCGAGAGGCTACTTCTTTTTTTTTATTCATCGTGCTGCTGCTGGTCGGGAATTCTGAACGCGTGCTTACGAATAACTTTTTCCGCTTGTACTTATTACCGCCTCATTGTTCTCACGCCTTCTTTCCTGTAGTTTATTTTTCGAGAAGACTGCGTTTCTTGCCACGTAGTGCATTGTTCCTTGAGTTATGCGATACTACTTTTCACATTTATTTTTATTTTTATTTTTATTTTCCTTATACAAGGATTCTCGTTCTACAAAAATGCCTTTTAAGTTGACATTTCAATAGAATGCTGAGGAAAAAGTAAAGTTCGTTAGCAGAAAAATTAAAAATATTTAATAACGTTTGAAAGATATTTTAGCTATATAAAAATAACGAATACTTCGAGTAAAATAAAAAGTCAAGTTAGTTTTTGCTATTTCAAGGCCTCGACGTTGCGTTGGTAAAAATTGATTGACACACCACTATACACACTTCCACGCAGCTGAAGACTATATATATATATATACACGACGAATGCATTTCGAAAAAGCTTCTCCGAACACTTTATTTGAATAAAATCAATTTGAATGCAGAGCACGTTGAGAGCGTAGCTTCTATCATGATATCTTTTTCGATCGGAGGCCCGACAAAGCTCCATCCTCCTCCCTCTCTCTTTCCCTCCCGAAAGAGAAACAATATTTTCGAGAGAGAAAGAGAGCGACCTCTCGTTTGCATTCGCGTAATTGCGAATGCAGAGGAACTCATTTCTACCGGAGGAATATTCACTCCGAAGCTATGCGCACTCCGGTCTACCGTAAAATTGGTTCTCTCAAAGAAGCAACGCACGCTCGCGCGCACGAGTCGGACCATGGAT
>JAWWMK010007272.1:0-27791 GCA_035047105.1 Galeopsomyia nigrocyanea
GTGTGTGTGTGTGTGTGTGTGTGTGTGTGTGTGTGTGTGTGTGTGTGTGTGTGTGTGTGTGTGTGTGTGTATGTGCGCCGGCTTATTGATCGAGCCCCCGACACACACGCACACAACTCTTTTCGCGGCATTACTTTAATTGAGACGTCGAGGTTAATTAATCGGTCGGTCGGTGGGGGGACAGTTTGTTGCAGGTACGGTGAAAGTACTGCGCCGCCGAAATTTTGTTGGCTGCAGCGAGCGGCTAAGCATTGCTGCAGTATAAACTGCTCATGCCTTCTATTTTCTCTATGGCCAGCTCGCTCCCTGCGCCTGCTGGCGATAAGTGGCGGCCTCTACTCGTGTCCCCGACTTCTGCCATTCTTCGCTTAGCTTCTTTTCTCTTCTCTTTTCACTTCAACAGCTTGCGGAGGCCTGAAAACGGCCACGCGGCCACATTGCCGTCGTCCGCGTTCCAGTGAGAGTAGTGCTCGAAAATCAATTATCCCAATAGCCGGCGATCAATAGAATGGAGCAGTGAATCGGTTAATCGCGGTTAACAATGTTTGCCAACGGCAATCTCGGGCTTCACTTGACTCTCCAAGTCAAGTCGTTGGCTTTGTCAAAGTAGGCGTGGAGAGCGGCGGCTAAAATAAGAGGAGCTCGCGTGCACTGTCAGAGCGAGAGGGCGAGAGAGGGTTCGAGGAACTCGCTGCTCCGCTCGCGTCCTTGTCCCTCGCTCGCCGCGCACTGCACGCGTTCCTCAGAGTGGCGCTGGAGGATGGAGCAGCAGGCATCACAGCGCGGTACCTATTCCCCCATTTGCCCCTATTTGCGGCTTAGCGAACCTATGCTACCTTTTTCAACGAAATGCTACCTATTTTACCTATTTCAATCTGGATCAGTACTATTTTCCCTTTTTTGGCAACATAAACTAAATTTTATACTAAAAATCACTAAATGAACAATGTTTACCAAAATCTTTATTTTATATATTATCTTTATTCTATTTGAAACAACATATTAACGCAAAGAATATTTTTTTCATTTCTGATCATAAATGGGCTGTTCCTGAATTCAGTTTGACAATTAAATGATGTTCTTTTTTCACGTTTTCAATTTATGTTATCTCATTCGGATTTATTGGCGAAAATGCATAAAAATACTGTATTTTTAGTTCTGAATTGAGACCAAGTTTTTTAACCCATTAATACCCAAGCCAAATCTAGGGTAGATAGCCCTAAATTAATTGCCCCATCCATGGCGTAGCTAAAAAAAATTACCCGTGTTTTTTTTCTTTTTCCATTTCCCATTGTTTATAAAAAGTTATTTAACAAGAGGACAGCAATCTTGAACAAAATCCTCTTGTAACAAGAGGATTTTTTTCTCACTCCATGATATATTATATAAATTTTGGTACCTATTTCGGTACCTATTTTAACGATTTTGGGTACCTACTATTTAATAGTCCCCTATTTCGACCTTCAGATGCGCTGTGATGCCTGGAGCAGTGGCCACGGTGTCTTTGCGACTTGCCAGCCAGTCCTCGGCACCTACGCGCACCTACGCGCACCTAAAGGCCAGCCAGCGACCCTAATCGAGCCCAACATAATATACATTTCGATACACTTATACATTCATATACATTTTGCACGAGGATCAAACATATCAATCGCACTTACTTGACGCTTTCGCTCGATCGGTGCTGTTAGTGCAGCCTGACCATTCGTTCATAGACTGCGCATCAAAAGGCCAGCTGATTCCTCCTTCAGCACAATGCCCGCGTCCGCTTCCTTTTCTTTCTCAATAGAGAGGGGGAGAGAGCGAGCCAGGTGCAAACTGCCTGCTGTTACTGCTGCCCCTGACCTTACCTGCAATGTCCTCTTCCCTTTGCTTTCTAATAAAAAAAGAAAGGCTCCGTCGCTGCGATCATAGTTGGCAAAATTAGAAGCTCATTACTCGACGAGACGAGACAAGAGAGTCTCCTCGGCTGATAAAGGCTGCGGCTGACAAGCCACTTCGATAAAGACCCTCCTCTCTGCTCTGCTCGTCGTTCGTCGTTCGTCGCTCGTCGCTTGCAATTTCAGGCGTCCTCGCTTTTCGCCGTTCGATTATCGAGAGCTTGAAAGCCCAAAAGTGGAGGACGCGCGTCGCTTATACAAACTCTGTTCAGGGCAGCAGCAGCAGCAGCAGCAGCTGCTCTGTTTTGCAGTAAAGCCCATTTCTGCCGCTCAAATTGATACTCGAGCGAGCTTTCGAATGGCAATAGCAGCTATATATACAGAGCTCGATCAAAAGACGCGCCCTTTGTTAACTGGCCAGCTCTCTGCGATGGCGCTCGATTCACTTGTAATTGGATGTTTGTGACAATAGCCATCTCGTCTAACCTCCAGATTTCCTCCCCTTCTGCAGCCTTTTATATGTCCTCTTTGATCATTGATATTATGCCTATGTGTATCCGCGCTTTCGCCAACCAATTCCCACTTTACCATCACTAGATAGCCCCAAGCTCATTTCTACTTGATTCAATAATCATTGAAACCTGCAGCGAGCAACAATTAATCCCCGATTGAATGAATATGCATTTACCGACACTACTATAATATCCTCGGACCAGCCATATAGCAGGCAGATGAAAGACTTATGTCTTATAGCGCATGGGGAGAGAAATGAGATGCTGTTTGGGGCTTGGGGATCCGAATGGAAGGAAGGGGAGTATAGTAGAGGTGCTTTAAATTCGATTGCTCGGCCAATACTTACAAGATACACTAACACTGAATGCCAGAGCAGGCGCTGCTGCTGATAGTTGCGTAGCGCTATGTTTTTATTGGCCGAGTTGTAGTATGCTCGTGCTGTGGTATCCATATCGATTATCTAATGAGGCGGCCGCCATTATTGGCAACGCAGCGCAGCAGCTGACATACTGTCAACGCGGGCTATAGAGGAGCGAGTCGACGACAGATAGCCATAGCCATAGCGCATAGGCTTCGCTTTGACTGATTATTGCTCGAGTGATTTTCGCCCCGCTCCCCGATCCATTAATTACCGCCAACTCCAGGCCGATCAACTCGAGCGTTCAGAGTATAACCTATTGATTTTATGCATTGGCTGCGCTATGCGTTCTGTCACAACACTTGGCGTTGTTTTTTCACTCTCTTTACGTGCGCTGCTCTCTCTCTCTCTCTCTCTTACTCTCGTGCAGTGTATAGCAACGTCCATATTCAGGTCAGTAAATTAATAGCGCTCCCTCGCAGCAGCAGCAGCAGCATTACGGAGAAGCGACTATAATACAGCGGGGGCAGTGACGGCCGATTCGCGGGGGCGGGCAGTTCACTTTTTTTGTCCTTTCGACTAAAGCCGGGCGCTTTTGCAGCTATCCGAGTGTTCAGCTCGTCCCACGATGATCCGAGTTAAACATAATGGGCAAACGGGCAGCGGACAGTAGGTCGCTCATGCAGAGCTGCAGCATAGGTCTGCGAAAGCAGGCGATAATACGCTGGCTTCGCCGCAGATAATCAGTCAGTTGCGGCGGATGCCGGCGGCAATGGAACTGCACTGGCAGTAGCTTCGGGCTGGCTGATTCAGACAGCTTTTGTCGCGCGATCGCAAGAAGAGAGGCGATTTGGACGTAGCAGCGCTGCTATTTGCGGCTCTCGAACTCGTAAATCGGCTCACTCGCCCTAGGCAATTGATCGGATTGCAGCCTTTTTGCAAGCTCCGACTTTCGATTGCAGCAGCTGGCTTAATTACTTTAATTAGCGCCGCGGCGGGCGTAGCTGGCTGGTTTTTTGGCATCGCATGAGCAAGCGAGCAATGCAAAAAGCCCCATTGGCCGAAGCACGTCTTCACATCGGGATTCTTCGGAGCTAGCTCTCGAATCAGTATCAATTCTTCATGACCACTGGCCATTGGCTTCGAGTAGTTTTAATGCGCACCTTATAGATCGCGCGGCAGATGTGGCGAGTAACCGCGAGTTGGCGGCCATCCAATCAATTGCTATGCCCCAGCTCTCACGCGCCCGCCGCTCAGACATAAGCCTGCAGTCTATAGTCGCTCCGCTCTGCACCCATTTATCTAAGCTCAATTGGCCTCCTCTCTGTTCCGCGGCCATAACGAAACGTCCTACAAGTATAATGCTAAATAAGCCAAGCCAGCAACACACATTCACACATCGTGATGGCAGAGATCAACTGGGATCAGCTATAAGAGTAGCTGTCAAAGGAAGCCAATTAACAAGCGCAGCTTGGCCACCACGTGCACCACCTGCATATTACACTCACGAGCTTACGCGCGCTGCTCTCAAACATTTACACGACGACCTAATGGCAGCTCGAGTCAATGTTGCAGCTCGAAAACATTGCAAATCCACCTAGCTGGCTGCTCCGGCTCGCTCCTCCCTTCTACGTGCTTCTTCCGTCCCGTCGCAAATTGATGCATTTTTCAAGAGCAGTGCGCAGATCGACAGACAGTCAAATAAAGCGCGATCGTACGGAGCAATAAAGAGCCGCGATAAAGCGAAGGCGGGGGAGAGAGGTGCAGTGCGTGCAGTGCGTGCAGGGCGCATGCAGCTCCGACTAAATCCGAGAAATCGAGCCCCGCTATAGTTAAGTTTGCAGTGCTGAGCGGCGGCTAGCTGCTGCTTTCATCATCTCCATCAAACATTTGGCATTGGCGAGTCTCTGGAGGGAGAGCCGCCGAGAGCCGCTGCTGCAGTTACGGGCTCGTAATCGAGCTGCTTGTTTTTGCCTCTGTTTTTTGCTAAGCACTGCATGTAATAATGTAGACATATTAAAGTAGGCGCGCTGCACGGTAGCCGCGGCGAGGAGCGAGTTATTGTTTTCGATCTTACTAATGGAAGCTGAAAATTGCTTTGCTTGCTGCAGAAATTGACTGGCGAAGTAGGTAATGAGCTGCTGGGCCGGTTTGTTACTTTGCTGGCGCGGTGCGCAGTGAAATAGCATTCGGCGCTGAATTGATTGATTGGATAGGCGAAATATGTCGGCCGACAATTGCGAGGGAAAGCGACGAAGACGAGTGCAAGGGGAAGTGATGCAGCGAGTGGTTTGCTGATAGGTGCACATGGCCAGCTAGCAGCCAGATCGATAGCGTTGTCTCGCTGCTGCTGCTGCTGCAGTCTAAAAGGGGACGCACGCGGCGGCGGCTGATCTCTGTATTAGTGAGTAAGCTTCTTACACGCCTAAGTAAGCTTTTTAAGCGCCAGTCGCGCGCCAGATGATCCCTCGCAAAGGCTCGGCATTACAAATATTTCGCCGGCCACTGATCCAATTTGGCATTGTTCGTGGCCTGATTTGCCATGCGCCGAGCAGCTCGTCGCATCGCGGTTGACGCGGCCGCTATGCCAGCTCTTGGGAGCGCGGCGAGAAGCACAAATATAGTGACAGATTGAAGATAGTAGCTGTTCTGGCTGCTGGCCGCTTGATAATTTGCTGAAGGATGCGCTCTCTTAATTCTCTTTCACAATTTTCGGCTTTACGTAAGTACTCCCCACGTGCCCACGTGCGAGTCGCCGCGGCGGCTGCACATCCTATGGCAGTTGCGAGGTCGACGAACCCGCCCAGTAGTCGGCTGAGCGGCTAAGACGCCCAATTAAGTGCCGCACAGCCAGCCAACGACGAAGGCACCAAGTCGCTCCAAACGGCCGCCAGTCCGCCAAAATTCCTCACGCTCAGCTCGCTTCAAGTCCAGCAGCCTTGCGATTTTCCGCACCGTTAGCTATTGCGAGCAGTTCCATCAGAGTACATATCGGGAGAAAGCCAGTACACAATATCCCCCCTGCCTGCGGACAGTGCTGCACCAGCAGCGCGACGTGCTGTGCTGTTATGTGTATTCGCCAGCGGTAACTCGGCTCAGCTGTTAAGGTAGGGAGCGCCGCTCTCGGCGGCTGTTTAGCGCCCGGCTCATCCGGCTGCAGCGCCAGCGATGATAGTCTGAAAATCCCGCAGCAGTTAATATCGAAGCCGACGACCTTCTCACTCTCCACACTGCTGCATGTGGACATAAGTAGCCGACGCACAACACTCTACTGGTGTTTTAACGCCAGTTTTCGTCATTCCATCATTGAACCGCTAGCGACTCGACAATTATGCCATCTGAACCAAATTACGCCTCGTCATTCTCGATCTTATCTCTCTCTAGCCGGGATCCTCGAGGCTTTCTACTCGCGCGTTAACTCGATTACGTTCCATCGACAGACTGCGGCAATCCTCCGCGAGCGAGAGAGCTACGAGAGTAGTATCAACTGTCGATCGAGGGCCTTTTTTTCTTCGTCCTCCCACTTCCTCGGCGGCGAGCGGCGGCCCTCGCGGCCCTCGAGACACGCACACAACGAACAATCGGCAGGAAGCGCTATACAAAAGCGGTGCCGTACAATAAAGAAGGAAGGAAGGACGGAAGGAAGAAAAAGCTGCGCCATATGTGCTATGACTGCCAGCAGGGAATCACTCACCTGCCCCCCTTAATTCTCTTCATTTTTTTGTCGATTCTACGTCAAGTCTCGATATTGCGCAGGTGTGTTGTTTGATCAGATCGATAGTAATGAGCGAGTAAGAGTTGGCGCATGCAGCCTTGAAAAGTCGGCGCGCGGCGCGGCGCGGCGCGGCAAGGATAATGTACTGCAAGCGCAAGGGCCGCGGCGGATAGTAGGTCGATGAAAAACGGGCCAAGGGGCTTCTTGCTCACTGGCTCTCTCGCACGCAGTAGCTAGCTGCTACTCGCTTCTTTGCTCCGTTAGCCCACATATCGGACCTATAGCTACACGCAACAGTTGCACTTCACCCACAATCCCCCAAAGCTTCGCCGTCGATCGCTCGAATATTCGGCAATCCGAGAGGAAAACGAAGCTGCTGCATGCACGGAGGGAGCATTGCAGCAGCCACGCAATCCACTCTTTCAGCTGTACTGGAAGAAGAAAACAAAAGAGAAGAGTAGAGACAGAAGCTCGATTCTGGGAAAAAGTGGAACGCCACTATATGCGCGCAGCAGCCTCTCATCAGCAGCATAGCCGCACGTATCGCCTACGCCGGCATACGCAGTATGTGCAGTGTATGCATGCTGCTGCTGCTCGAGCTTGGCTAATATTCATCTGGCTTTTCTCGCAGCACAGTCAGAACAACCGATTGGACTTGTTGTTTTCAGCTGCTCCTTTTTCGTGCCGCCCGAGTCCCGACTAACTTCAATCGGCCTCCTCGATTATCTTGGCGGCTCGACCGCGGCCGGCGCCACTCGGCCGCACTCGGCTGCTGCGCGCGCGCTTTCAAATCTACCTGATTGCGCCTGCACCAGTTATTTCCACCCATTCACCTACCGTTCTCATCCCTCTTATTTTTGCCTCGATCATTACAGCCCTGTCTTTTCTTCGTTCCGACCTTGGCGTTTGTCAATGCTTCCTATACTGCCACTTGATCTTGTTCGTGCGTGAAAGTGAAAGCCAGACTTGCACGCAAGTCAATGCTCCAAAGAAAGCAACTACATCTTCAATTTGATTCTCGTCAAAAGAGAACAAGATCAATGACAAGTTCAGAGTTAAACTTGAAGTTGCTCGTTGCTCGTTGTTCATTGCAATTCGCGGATGCGGATGCGGATGCGGCTCGTCTCTTTATATAATCAGTGGCTCAGTGGTGGGCAGTAACGCCGTTACTTAACGAAAATACTCGGTAACTCCGTTACAATTTTTTTGGAAAGTAACGAAGTTTCTTGTATCGACGTTATAATTTTTTTAGAAAGTAACGGCGTTACTTATGTATCGACATTATACAATTTTTATTGAAAGTAACGTCGTTACAAGTAACTTCGTTAAAAAAAGTAACGAAAATACTTGTAAGGACGTTACTTTCAATAAAAATTGTAGGCTTCTGCAAAAGCTCGAGCGGCTCGAGCTTTAGCTCGGCCGAGTCGAGCCGAGCCCAAGCTAGCTCGAGCTTTTCGAGCCCGAGCTAGCTCGAGCTTTTCGAGCCCCGAGTTTTCCAGCTCGAGCTCAGCTCGAAGCTCCGGGGCTCGAGCTCTGAGCCAACTCGACCCTTCAAGCTCTCGAATTTTTCGAGATTTTTATCTGCTACATATCGACTGAGCATCGAAATAACCATAGAGAAGAAAAAAATGTGACTCAAGTTTTTTTTTTTTGGAATTTTTCCCAAATTAAACAAACGTAATTTCAATTTTACCTTAGTAGCAATGGGTAACATAATTCTAATAGTTTCGGAAAGGCAGCAATATCAATTTTCGTTGTACAGTTAACGCCGTTACTTTCTAAAAAAAAATTGTAACGAAGTTATCGTGTATTTTCGTTAAGTAACGACGTTATGTAACGTCGTTACTTTCAAAATATATTTTTGATTTGTCATCACGAAATAAATGTTTTTTTTAGAATAAATTATTTAATAAATATCTGAATACAGTGTTGGGCAATTGCGGACTCACGCTACCGATATATGACAAATTCCACAAAAAAACTCGATTAATTCGGCACCGTTTCAAAAAAAAGTCAAATTGACTCGACGCTCCTAATTCCTTCGAGATATTATTCTATAATACACAAGGAATCTAAAAATATCGGGCCCATTCACAAAAATGCTTGTGACACCCTTTTTTCGCTCGTGGAAGTTAAAAAAATTATCGAAGAAGTAGGTAAGTTTCTACGGTTTTTTGAAATTTAATGAAAAATGAAAAATGATAGCGTTAATCTGACTTCAGATTCGAATTTTACTTCAAAAAATACGTCGAAAACCATATTTTGTGTTTTTTTCTACTCCAAATTCCAACCTCTATAGAGCTTTATAAAGCGTAACAGTTAAAATCACGTAAAAACTCTGACATCGATAAAAACAAAAATCTTACTTTATGTGATTTTTCATGTTTTTTAGAATTCAATATAAAATGAGAGTAGATAGCCTTGATCTGATTTCAGATTCGGATTCTACGGCTCAAAACACGTCGAAAACCATATTTTGTTTTTTTTCTCGTCGAAATTCCGACCATGCTGAGCAATGGAAACACGCCAATTCCATTATATTTTTCAAATTTTCGATTTCATTGATTTTTTAAGGTTTATGAACTGTTACGCTTTATAAAGCTATACAGAGACCGGAATTTGAAGGAGAAAAACAAACAAAATATGGTCTTCGACGTATTTTTTGACGTAGAATTCGAATCTGAAGTCAGATTAACTCTATCATTTTTCAGTTTTCATTAAATTCCAAATACGTGGAAATTTACCTACTTATTTTCTATTATTTTTTTAACTTCCATGGTCGAAAAAAGAGTGTCACAAGAATTTTTGTGATGGGCCCAATCTTTGTTCGATTCCTTGCGTAATATAGAATGATATCCCGAAGGAATTAGGAGCGTCGAGTCAATTTGACTTTTTTAAGAACCGGTGCCGAATTAATCGAGTTTTTTTGTGGAATTGGACATATATGACGAAATCCTTAAAAAAAACACACTTTTCTGGGGTCTAGAATGGCAAAATTTTTTTTAATGCTAAGGCTTTCGGACCTTTTTTTTCTTCTTTTTGAAAGTATATAGTGTCGGAAAATGCTCGTGAACATTGGAAAAGTCCTCGGGAACTATATTTTTCAGCACTTTCCCGATATTAATAACAAACTAAAAATGTAATTATCTTGCAATTTTTTTGATAACTTATCACCGGATGATTGTTTTTGAATGAAACTTTTTTCTACGTAAAGGTCTTCTTTTTTGCTATGATTTTGATCGGTCAAAAATGTTTCTAGCGGCTTTAGAAGCCGAGAAATAAATATTTGCAGAAATGCCGTTTTTCGCCTATTTTCTGTGAGAAAAGCCCATTTGATTATAATGGGAAAATTCCGAAAAAGTAGTTCCTGCAGACTTTTTCAATGTTCACGAGCATTTTCCGGCACTATATACCTTTAAAAAGAAGAGGAAAAAGGTCCGGAAGCCTTAGCATAAAAAAAATTTTTTGACATTCTAGACCCCAGAAGTGTGCTTTTTAAAAGATTTCGTCATATATGGCCAATTCCACAAAAAAACTGCCATAACTTCGTTCGGGTTTTGGCAAATTAAAAACTCGGGGGTACGCTCGAAATTATTATATTTTTTCAATCTACAACACTAATAGAACCTAAAAACACTAGTGCCCCATGCCGCGTAATCTTGTGACACCCTTTTTTTGGACTTAGAAGTCTTAAAACGGTCAAAAAATAATACACTAAATTCCATATTTTTTTGGAATTTGACAAAAAAATGAAAAAAAAAATTAATCGTTAATCTGACTTCAGAATCACATTTTACGCCTCAAAATACATCGAAAACCATATTTTGTTTTTTTTTCTACTCGAAATTTCGACGCTTGTAGAGCTTTTTAAATTACAACAATGCATAAAAAGTAAAAAAAAAACGCTGCCAACTGCATTGGCGGAGTGCTTCCTTGAAGAGCGAAATTAGCGATGATTTTAATTTGTTGTGATGATACTACTATTTTAAATGATTTTATTAGAATCATTAAGATTTTTATTAATAGAATTTATGACTCGTGCACTTGATTGATTTTTATTATAATTATATAAAAATCTTTTTGTTAAAAATTTAAGAAAGGCTATATTTATATCTTTTCGAAATAGACATTAAAAAAATTTTCTATACAAATAGTATATCAAATTTTTGTTCCATTTTTCTATTTTTGCAATAGTAAAGAAAAAATTAGAAAAAAATTAAAGTCATTTACAAAATCTTAACATCTACAATGATCGGTATAACCTATCGCACGAAATCGCAAAATTTCCATTAAACATTTCGAAAAATGCATCAAAACAATTTCTACTTGGATGGATCTTTATGAAAGTTTATTTCCACCTCCTTTGACCATTCTCGCAATAGTTTGAACAAAAATTCGTAAAGATTCCTCGCACAGAATTTCCACAGCGATGAGGGCATTTTTTGAGTGAAATACTAGAAATGATTGAAAAACGAAGCTTACGAAACAAGGGCTATAAAAAATTTTCTACCCATTCGATCTGTAAAATTTTGGTTCCTTACTTCCATATATGCCAAAATAGAGAGAATTGAAAAAAATTGAAGCCATTTACACCGTTTTAACACCTTCAATGATCGATATAACTTATCGCATGAAATCGCGAAAATTTGCTTGAAAATTCCATGATGAAAATTGGTTCTAAAAAAATTTCAACTCGATGGATCTTTATGAAAGTTACTTTCCCCCTCCATTGACCGTTCTCGCCACAGTTTGAAAAAAAAAATTCGTAAAGATTCCTCGCACAGAATCTCCACAGCGATGGGGGCATTTTTCGAGTGAAATACTAGAAATGATTGAAAAACAAAGCTTACGAAACAAGGGCTATAAAAAATTTTTTACTCATTCAATCAGTAAAATTTTGGTTTCTTACTTCTATATATGCCAAAATAAAGAGAATTGAAAAAAAATTGAAGTCATTTACACGTATTATAACAACCATAACGATAGATATAACTTATCACACGGAATCGCGAAATTTGTCTTAATAATTCCATGATGAAAAATGGCTCTAAAAAAATTTCTACACGATAGATCTTAATGGAGTTTGTTTTCCTCCATACCCACCATAATTTGCAAAAGTTTCGAAAAAAAATCAAGACAATTCCTTGATCGTATTGCCACAACGATTGACAGACTACATTCACACACACACACACATACACACACACACACACACACACACACACACACACACACAGACGCACAGACATCACGAAAAAATTTTATATTTCGATTCTACGTGATACCTGGTACAAAGATATATCAAAAAATCAAGAACGAAAAATTTCACGAAAACAAAGCTTCCTCTTCAAGGAAGCAAAACTAATAAAATGGCAAATCTGGCACGATCCATCAATTTTTTGTGTTTTCAGAGCTCTACAAGGGTCGGAATTTCGAGTAGAAAAAAAATAAAATACGGTTTCCGGCGTATTTTGAGCCGGGGAATTCGATTCTGAAGTCCGATCAATGCTATCATTTTGCGTTCCTTATATTAAAATAGAAAAAAACCACAAGAAACCAGAAAAGCTCAGTTTTTCGTTTTTATCGATGCCAGAGTTCTCAAGTGATTTTAACACTGTCACAAGCAAAAAAGGGGGTGTCACATGAAAGGATAGGGTTGGCAAGAGCATTACGAAACTTTTGATGCCCCGTAGAATCGCGTAGCCTCAGTTTGAATATTTGAAAAAACGCTCCCGTATTAAGGCACTTTTTTGTGGAATTGGCCATATAACGTAGCAATGAGCAAATGATGCGATTGTCTTTACGTAATCGTTTTCCTCATAAATTAAACACAACACCGAAGACGATTGATAATAATGTTGCTATCTTTGTTTTTTTTTTGTTCTAGGTAAGTGTTTATTCGCAGCAGCGAGACATGCAAGCGAGCTTTATTGCCGATTAGGACGTTGAAGCGTGAGTAGGTAATATTAATCGGAAATCAAAAAATGGATGGGAAAGAGTGTATGTTTGTGTGATCTGACATGAGAAACTTTACATCATCCGATTGAATGCGTCATAAATGGCGACAACAGCGGGCGAATGTAAGCGAGACAAGGCGAATCCCCTATCTCGCAGTGCTTTGAAGCGCGAGCGCAATCGTATAGGCAGCGCTCGGTTTGTCTCGGCCGTTTGAAGAAAAAGACCAGATTGTGGAAATCAAATGAAAGCTAATCCAAGGAGAGTGTGAATTAGAATTGGAAAGAGTGCAGTAATGGAGGGGATGTATTAGGCGTATGTATGATAGTGGCGCGCGTGTGCGTAGCTGTTATCGGCCTTCGTCGCCGATAAGCCTCGACAGAGTAATGTTGTACAACGTTGCCGCCTGTGCGAATAAGCCTATGCGCGCCGCGCACTACCAGTCGAGTTACCGCTTGACTAGCCGATCTCTCTTTTCAACTCGCACTCGATCATTATTATCCCGCACTCGTTTGTTCGTTCAAGGGCTCGTTGAAGGGCGCTCATTGCCATTCGACACATTACACTGATCGTCAAATGACGGGCAAGGGGGCTAAAGAAGGGCCGGGGGGTTCGAAAGGGGCTTAAAGCCGCGATCAGTCGCATCAATTAGGAGTAATCGAACGTGTACCCAAGGGCCTTCAGACGATAGCTCATCGCGAGCTGAATCGACGGTCATTCGCGGCAGACGAGTGGCCAAATTGCGGATTGGCGATCACGGCGGTGCGTAGAATAATGGCGATTGCCGGCTCGTCGAGTTCGTCGGCACGTAAGTACGCGCGGCGCAACCAGCAGCGACACCTCTGCGATTTGGCCTTATCTCCTCGCGGGCATCTCCGTATCGCCGGGGCCAACGCACGCAGGCACGCACGCACGCAGCGACCAAGAGGCGACGAAACCGCGCGCTCACTCACACACAGCTCTGTGTAGCAGTTTGCGCAACGAGCCGAGGGGAAAAACCGCGTTTTGCGCGGATAAGCATCGCTCTGCCGCCGCTGGGAACTACCGCCGCCGCTTTTTCTTTCCTCTTATACGTTTCAACAGCCACATTAGATACAGATGTTATAGATTCGCATTGGCCGCTCGCTCGGCACGCCCGTGGTCGTCGTCGTCGTCGCACTTTAATAGGTCAAGGAAGCCACGCGCTCGCACTTTCGCACGAGCCGCCTGCAGCAAACTCACTCCGCGTCATTCTCACTATTCCGTTTCATCATACCCCCCATCGTCCCTCTGCAGCTCTCTCGCTCCTACATTATTATATTTTTTCTTTTTGCCTGCCTGCCTGCCTTTCCCGCTCCTGCAAATATACCTATCTACGGTCCTTTGGCTCATTCGTTCTCTTCAATGTCGTGTAAGCCGACTGTAAGCCATTTTTCATATACGACCTTGACAACGGTTTTTTTTAAACAACTTACATTGTAGTACGTGACTGAAATCAAAATCTCGATTCCTTGGTAAAAAAATGTCATGATCGTGATATCACGACTGATTTCTTTCTTTTTTTTTTTTTATTTTTTATTTTTTATTTTATTTCCAACAAAATATTTACAAATGGTTGGACTTAGAGACAAACACTAAGTCTTTCCACCGTACCTGCAGAGGAGTACGCAGACTCCTTTTTTTTAAACCAATTCGAATATTCTTAGTGCCTTAATGAGCAATAAACCTCATCATAATTTAAGAAAACAATGATGAAAATCAAATGAATGTTAGTTTAAGCTATAACTATGTTGCGTCGGTATTCAGTGCATGAAAATAAATTGTTGTATTTTTTGATATGCGCCCGAGCAATGAAAATTGGAAAGATCGAGAATAGACGATGGTAAAGTAGTTTGAAAGGAGGTTGCGATTATTTGCGATGGTTGTTGGAAAATTCGTGTAAAGAGATTGAGAAGTATAAATAGCGAGAGCAAATTAGTTGTACGTGCCTAATCGGGGGGCGATGGTTGGAAGAGAGCGTAAACGCGGGTCGACAAACAGAAAAACAATGGGACGGCGCTAACTTTGAGGATGATTATGCGGCATAGCGATAGGCTGTAGCCGATGGGAGATGAGACAGTGAGTAGGTAAGGGCAAGCAGAAAGGGGCGGGGCAGGTTAGCAGCAGCAGTTGCCGACTTGTTTCTCGATTTTCTAAATAAACAGCTGTAATCGGTAGCAGTCGAGTGCCAAGGTCGAGTTGCCTCTCTAGACACCGACTAACGCCACTTCAAAGAGAGAGAGAGAGAGAGAGAGAGAGATAGAGAGAGATTACTTTGCATCTTCCTGTAGCCATTTCTCCTTGCCGCGCGTACGCAGCTGCAATTACATTTGGCTGACGGACAGCCAAAGACAGCTGCTATCTTGCTCTCACGGCCTGTGCTAAATTTAGTATATTATCAAGCTCTCAACAATACATATAGACTTTGCACCTTTTGACGGATCATTTAACCTATTGTCATTGTCGCTGCGCGCTAATGACAGATCGAGTTTGAGCGCTAATAACTTTTGTTCTTTGCGCAGTCGTTTGCCTATATTTGCGCCAAATATCTGCTTACAAAACAACGTAGTCTCTATCTATCGCTCAACCGAGCTCGCGGCTCAATGAATGATTCGAAACTTGGAAAACTTCCAGTTGGTTGTATAATATGAAAGACGTTGAGGAAATAAAGGAGTTGTGATGAAGCAAGTGGAGCGATTGAAGAATAGCTGGTTGGAAAAAAAGCCAATAAACGAATGCAGATGACATAAGTGAGCAGTAATGAAGCTCACTCGAACTAGTACGTGAAATTACATCGGCGCGTTGAGAGAGGGGGCAACTGCTTGCTCTTTTCCGCGAGCGTCTTCCGCGTTGGCGTGTCGTCGTCAGTCGTCGTCGTTGCCGCACACACAATAATGCAGTTTAAGCAGAAGAAGCAGTTGTGCGACGACAATGGCTCAAAGCGCGCATGCACCGAGTGAAATGAGAAATAGACTGGCGATTAGCGCGAGCTTACGTATAGTATATAGAATATATAGAAGGTGCTTACGCAGCCGCGGGGCCGTTGCTTCTGTTTTTCCGTCGACCATGATGGCACCAACAACCGCCAACAACACACAGCAACTGCAGAATTACGACAAAAGCCTCCTAATTCTTACTCGACAGTCTCGAGACTCTCTCCAGAGAGCGGCCTAATTATAGGCTGCGAGCGGCCATTTTGACAATTAATCGACCCAGAGATATCAACAGCAAAAATAGCCGCTGCTGAAAAATAAGCTCATCATTCGGCAATTTTCCTGGCGATGGACTTTCGCGTATGTACACGCCGGCGCGTTTGTTGCTTTTGATTGGGTCTTTTGCGCTCTTTTGGCGGGCCGCGGAGACAGGGAGAGAGACGAGCGAGCTGTGCAGTGTGCGCTGGTGGGAGGCGAGCGAACTATAGGCAACCGCGCGCGGGGGAATCCTCTCGACGCGTTATACATGCAGTGTGCTGCTTCACTCTCGCTCCATCTTTTTCGCCGTCCCGAGTAGAGAGATTTCTCCGCACGACACTGATCGGATTAATGCCTTTTATGTTCCGTTTGCTTTTGGCTTTTGCCGCCACATAATCAGCTGCAATATTTTGACGCTTCGGAGGGCATCGCAAACTAACAATTATTGCCGATTATTGCGCCCCGGCAGCCTAAGCGGCTAATTCAGTGGCTGCTAATTCAATCATAATTGCAGTGCGCGCAGTTTTTCCGCCTCTCTCTCGCGCACTGCACGTCCCGTCCCGTCCCTAGCCGTCCTGTCCCCCCCCGAGGTCCCCCCTATGGTCACGTATCTCGGGCGCGAGCGGCTGCTGATGTCATCGGCGCGACGCGACGTTGTCGTTATTATTATGATGCTTCGACGTGTTGCTACATGCACAAAGTAGTGCTTTTGTATCGATCGGATGGAGGAGAGCAGAAGAAAAAGCCAGCTAATTAGAAGGCTGCAAAGGCCCTCATTGCCTGGGCAAACTGACAAATCAGCTGCAGCTTAGCGCGCTTTTTTAGGCCGACTCGTCCTCGCATACATCTTAAATGCTTCCTGTCCGCACTCATCCGCGGTGCACCCCTTATTCACGACCAAAGAGAGACCGAAGCTCGGACCGAAGCGCTACAAAAACTCACTTCCGTGCGCGCATTTCCTCACTGCTTCCTCTCGCTCTCTCTTGAGAGACAAAACTCATCGGGACGCGATAGATTTAGGACTTGACACTCACAAAGAAGCTTTATTTTTAGCTCGGGCGATAAGGAGCCCCGTCACACTTACATATACCTGCGTTAGTGCGCTCTCCTTCGACGTTTGACTAATCGTCGCCGCTAACTATTTCAGTACTCGGCTAACGATTTACACATTTACGACTTTTCACTTTTTTTGCTTCTGCATTATTGCGCCATATGTGCGCGCATGAAAACAGAGCGATTGCGTCAGCGACTCAAGTGAGAGAGCGCGAGTTCCAGCGAAAACGAGTCAATAACAACAATAACAGCAATCGACAAGTCAATTACGAAAATTTTAATAATAATAGGAAAACGCCGAAAGAGCATAACCGCTCGTGTGTCGCGTCGAGTGGGCTGCAGATCGCCTCGATACCCACACATTGTACTTTATTATTTACGCGGCTATTAATAAATCGCGACTCGACTCGGCTCGAGCAAAGGCTGCTCTGCGCGCAGGCGCCTCTCTCGTCCAACTCTCCCTCTCGTCCCGCGACCACCTTTTTCGTCGCTCTCTTTCACACAAAAAAAAAAAAGAAAAAATTAAAAGACTCGCTCATTAATTAATGCTCTTGGCCGTTATTATCGTTGCTCGCGAGCTCGACAATGGACAATTGAATTTGCCGAGAATGACTGAATGATGAGGCCTTGTTAATTGAACGCCGATGGACTGCGCAAAACAATAAAAGCCGAGTGCGAATCTGGAAGGAGCGGGAAAGAAAAAAAATGAGTTATAAGTGGCGTAAAGTCTAAACGCGCACGGCTCTGCTCTGCGTGTTGTGCAGCTCCGTATTTTCCCCACTTTGGTGTCGTCGGCTACTCGTACACATACACGGATTACACGCACAGACATAGGTCTACGCGAGCGAACGTCTCTGTTTGCGAGTGCGCGCGGGCGCGCGCGCAGCAGGCAGCCACCACCACCGCCACCGCCAACGCCGCCGCCGCTGCTGCTCCTCGGCGGCAGCGGCGCGCGCGCGACCGGAAAGCGCCAGTTTCTCTTGGCCGATCGTCTCCGACTCATCCCGCGTTAGCGCGCCAGAGCTGCATATTCGAGGCTCTCGCATAAAGTGCCGCCGTCGAGTTGTCCCATTGAGTGTATCAGCGAGAGAGAGAGAGAGAGGAGAGAGAAAAGGCAAATAGAGGCACGCGGTCGCGTCGTGACTCGTGCATGTAGCAGTACAAGTGAGTGACAGTGCGCGCAGCTGATTTGTCAAAGCCAAAAAATAGTGTGCAACAGTGTTTGCGTTGCCGCCTGCCTGGCCGGCCGCGTGTGCGTGTGCATGTGCCCGTGTGTGTGTGAGAGAGAGAGATGCCCGCAGTCTAGGCATCCGCAGCGACGACAGTGAGAGCAAGAGAGACAGAGAGAGGATGCGTCGTCGGCTGCAGCGTCACTGCAGACCTTAACCTCCCGAAGAGAGGCAGCGGCCTGCTAAGGCCTTTGTCCGGTGAGTTGGCTTTGTCGTCGTAGCTGCTGGCGTTTCAATGCGCTGCAGCAACAACTTTTCCCTCCTGCCTGCTCTGCGCGTGTCGTAACAACAACTCGGCTCAGCGGCGGCGGCTCGCAGCGAGAGGGAGATAAGGAGGCGCAAAAATTCCCGCAGTGTGTACACACCGATCTACGTCGCTGCGCGCCTGACGTCACGCCGCCTGCTGCCTTCCTGCTGCTCTGCCTCTAGCCCCTCGTCCGGCTCTCCTCCTATGGTATAGGTAGCTGCGTCAGTTCGCGCGAGTTACTCCTCAGCGGCTACCTGTTTCCCCTCCCTCCCCACCTTCCGCCTGTCCGCACTAGTAGCCAGCCCTCCTAGTCGTCGCACTCGTCGTCGATGACAATGACCAGCGTTTCACCAGTTCCTTTCGTCATTCCGCTCATTAGCGCAGCTCTATAGCAGTTGCCTTTTCTCCTCGGCTGCTTTACTTCTCATAATAGACGACAAAGACGACTCTTTTATCTTTCTCCTGGCGCGCATCGATCGCACTCGCCGCCGCGTAGCTTTCACGCTGCTGCTGCTGCTGCTGCCTCGGATTTTTCAATCATTCCAAACAGGCTCACACACGTGCACTGCACAACCACCGACGCGGACGCAAACCAAGCTCTTATTAGCGAATCACTCGATGCAAGTTTTCTAGCTTGCCAAGCTAGCAAACTTTCCAGCCACTGACGGAGCAAATTAAGCGCCAACTGATTGTGTATTCCGATTGTAGTAGTATCGTATCACTTGTCGCGGGTCGCGGGCTGCGGTGCCAACTTTGCCGATCCGTGTCGCGCGCGTCATAGTGTATTTTACAGCCAACTGGAACGGGGGGCGAAAGCTCTCTCGGCGCTGGCGGCGGCAAGGCCTATAGCGTTTAATTAAACAGCATAGTAGGCAAGGTGCGCATAATTTCCGCTGCTACTGCTACGGCGGCTGCAGTAGGGCAGTTTTGCCGAAATTCGCAGAGCCAAGTGGAGCACATCGATAAAACGAGAAGGCGGCCGACGCGACGAGCTGCTGCACTTTCTTTGACCCTTTTATAGCACCTACCTAAGAATAAGACTATAAGAGGATGCGACTGCAGTTCAATCCGCTGTTCGATCTCTGCGATAATGGCATCATGGCATCTTTCTTTCGTTTCGTTCGACTGAGAACAGTGGCCAAGTTTATTCATTTTCATGATGATTTTTCTCATTGATGCGTAGTCTACCGGGCCAACACAGGGACTGCACTTCCAATGAGAGCCAGTCTGCGGTGGCGGCGGCTCTAATTCAGTTGCATCCCAATTTCACTGGGAGCAGCATCCGAGCAAATGGATATTTGCAGCAGAGCAATTGGCCTCCGGTTAATTGCCATCGGAATCTCGACGACGAGCCTCTGACTGCATTTGTTCGCAGAAATTCGCCGAGGCAGATGAAAGTTCGAGGAGAGCGGACTTTCAACTTGCGAGTCGATCGGAGTCGATCGCTCTCGTCGCTCTCCGTGCCCGCGCGTTTCCGCTCCCCTTGGACAGCTTCCAACATTCCTGCGCTCGAGCCAGCTAGCTAACTCTCTGGCCCATCGGCTCACGCGAAATTTGGACTTGTAATTTTGGCTTTTGCGCCCGTTCATCAACGAGCTAAGCGAAGAATCGCAAGAGGGAAAGCCCGCGCGGAGTGGCCTGCATCACGGGCCCGAGATAAACGCCTGCTCTTTCGTGACTCAGCAGCGCACTGTGCGACGACGCGGACGCCTCGCACTCGCAATTTCGCAAATAGCAATTCGTCGTCGAAGAAGAAATACGCGCTATATAGAGCATTTTCAGTTCTGATCTCATCGGCAATATGGCGTCATGCTGGGGGACAAAATTTCAATTTCAGCCTTAGCTTGCTTTTGATAATAGAACTATCTGACGGGATATTTTCATCGCGAAATCGATTTCTATCATTACCTCATTTCCTAAGCTATCAAAATCCAGTTAGTTAGATACACAAAAAACTTTGCGATTAATTATTATCTCTGATCAACCATTTGGGTCTCCGTTCGCGCGCTAGAGAAATTAATTTTTATTTCAACAATAATGAATATTATATTTATATTATTACGCAATGTTTCATCAATGCTTGATTTTTTTATTCTCTCATTGCATTTAAAATAATTAATAATCATGAATTTGTTAAGTTATATTGCAAGTACTTTTGTTACATTTACGTCTTTATCGTGCTGTTTCGTATAAAATATGAGTAAATAATTGAATTATGAACATGGGATCATGCTCGATCAATTTTATTCATAGATTCACTGTTTAGTTATTTATATTTACTCCAAACACCAGATTCGCTAAAATTGTACAATTGTTAGATTTTATAGTATTGTAAACTCATATACTGATCTGTAACAACTATTGCAATTAATTTCTATTATTCTAATAATTAACATATCAAATTTATGTATAATTTTGTATAAATTGTGGAATAATATTCACGAGATAACCTACAAATTGGTGGTTCTTATTTAATTACAATGCAATGAGTCGGTGAAAAAATTAATAGTTTAGGATAATCTAAGCATTGAAAGTTACTTTAGATTAGGGGTGATTATATGGTAACGTAAGTTAATTTGATAATGAAATAAAAATTAATTTCTATTGCGCGCGAACGGACACCCAATGATTGACTGGATATAATTAATATTTGCAAAGCTTTCTAATGAACTGGATTTAGTTAGCTTATGAAATTATGTAATGATAAAAATTGATTCTGCGGGGAAAGTGCCCCGCATCATATTTAAATTTTATCCCCCAGCACGACGCCATATTGCCGATGACGTCACAATTGAAAATGCTCTATAGCAGCAGCACCTATACGCGCGCGCGAATCAAATTGTTTTGTCGAGCAGCTCGTAAACAGAGCGCACGCGTAGAGCGGGGAAAAAAAACACAAGTCGTGCCAATTGCCGTAGCCGAATAGAGACTTGCGCGTATCGGATTACGTCTTTTAGCAGCCAGAAGCTCAATCAGTTCTTCGTATCACGCGGGCTACTACGTAATGTATATACATATTAAAAGACCTTGACTTTTCGCTGAACAATCATCAATGTTGATTTGTTATTGTCGATTTGTGGGGGGCGCAGATTAATGGCTGCAGCACAGCCGCAGCGAAGTTTAAAGAGCTGCTACTTGCTCGCACCGTAGTCGGCCGATCATCTGTTCCACTGAGCACGAGTTGGCACGAGGTGACGTCACTGCGCGCTCTCACCACTAGCATCGGGGTCACAACAGGCCTATGCGTCGTCTTCCTAGACGCTCCATTTGATTGAATGATTGCAGCTCGCGATTACTGCTGCCAGTTCACCAATCAGACTATCTGGCTCTTTTTATTTTGAGACTCGCCAATCCAAATAGTAAACAGTGGCGAGGGAGCAGCCGGAAAACAACAATAACAGCAACAACAACAAAAACAACAACAACAAAGGCGACGACGGCGAGGAGAGAAGGCAATTTTCGCTACCGAGACGCGTTACGTAAGCGCTGCCGCTGCTGCTGCTGCTGCTGCAGAGCGATTCGGTTTCCTTTTAAAAATGGCCGCCCACCGCCAGCTGAGTAAACACGCGCCGCACGCTTACACGTGTAGTGTCCCTGGTCGCTTCGCCGAACTGGAACGCGCTCGCTATTTGAATTTTTCAGTTACGCGCTTTTCACTGTTAATTGCGGCTGCTGCTGCTGCTGCTGCTGGCCCCCATTTATTTGACGCACTCTCAGGCGCTATTGTCAGACGATTGCGGTAATCACTGGACGATTAGCCGTTTCGACTAGATAAGTTGCCCACTCGGCGACCTTAACTCGGCTTATCTACCTATATACAAACAGCCAGCAGCCTCGGACTGGCTGCTTTTTTATCATCTGCTGACGTAACGATCGACAACAATAAGAGCAACCGATCCCATCGATTATATCCCAATAACTAATAATGGAGCATATCGATAAGCCAGCAACAGAGCTAACTCGGTCGGTATATCCGGCCGCTAGCTCCGAATCAATCGCCGCCCGCCGCCCGCGTGCCCGCGTCGCCTCTATTATAGAGTAGCAGCCGCGTTACGTAAAAATAAAAATAAACTGCGTCGCGCTTTGAAACCGAAGGAAAACCAGCGGGCCAGCAGACAGCCGAGCGTTTTTATTTCTTTCTCTCACTCGTGTCTTTCGATCTCGGAATTGCTGCTGCGCGCTCTTGATCCGTTTGGACAGCAGCAGCAGGCAGGCAGACAGACATCTACTTTGCCGATTTGCTCTCTCATTTTAATCATCGCAGATTTACAAATAAGCAGAGTCGAGCAGCGTTGAATGTTCATTGGTGCAACATGGTTGTGCGCACGACGAGGCGAGGATTTGTTGTTGTTGTTGTTTGGGATCGCCGATGGCAGCTGACATGTCCATCTGGCTGCGCACGTGCAAGATCGGTGGCGGCACTGAGCCTTGACACTGACACACTGACATCGTTCGCGGCGCGGTCACCAGACGCCCGCGCCGCTGCGGAGTTGCGAGCTTGCGGGAGCTTGAGTGAGCGCGCTGCTGGCCTTCATCGCAAGCAAAAGCTATTCTATTATTCGCCGCTATACTTTGCAATTATCGCAATCGCAATAAGTGCAACTGATAAATGCAGCCGTTGTTGCATGCCGCGACAAATAAACCGGCCGCGGCGCGCGACGTGCAATTGGCGGCTCGAGTAACGACGAGTTTCAATCGACAGATCAGGTGTATATGCAGAGCACTCGTTAAAAACAATGCAAGCGAGGCTGATGCCGCTGGGGCGTGAAAGCGATCGCTCGAAGCTCCTCGACCCGCCAACGCGAACTCGATAGAAAGACGCGGCCCGCTAATGAGGACTCGCGCAGCGCTCGAGCGACCGGCGCGACTGCTGCAGGCGGCGGCTCGTTAGCGATCCCGCGCTGCTTGTTCCTTCTCTCTTCCTTCTCCATATGCCGGCGCTTCGTTGCACCTTCCTCGTCGCACTGAACGAGGCTGCAGTTATTGGCGATCCGCAGCCTCGACAGCTTGCGCACGCGAATGATTGTCGTCGCGCTTGTTGGCTCGCCATGAGTCAGCCAAAATCCCAAAGCGCGCCAGAGCAGCGGGGCTTTCCTGCAATAATCTCGTCGAGTGGACTGCGCGCATCATCGCATTCAATTCGTCGGTGAATTAAAATTGCTCGGATAGTCGTGCTGCTTGCGAATCAGTGCTTTGCTTTGGCTACACGGAGAGAAAATTGCTAGAAATATTGTACGGGCCTTCAGCTTGAATTTTTGCATGGATGATATCGATGATGCGTAAAACGTACGGCCTATTACAGATTCTGGGATAAGCCTTGCGTTTTGAAAGTGGTGGGGAGTGGTGGGGAGCAGACGCAAGTATTGTACAGCGTTCAGCAACTTTTAAGTTAATATTTTTTTCTAATTAAATGAAAGTAAATACTGACTTGGCAAAGACCATCGGAAAGTAGAGCTTATGGGGAATCTCCTAGATTTTTTTCGATACTATTTACAAATAATTGTTTTAATACGAGCGATTTGAACACGAGCCTTTTAGGCTTCGAGTTGTCTATGTGTGAGTGACAATAAACTCAAGGCTTATCCCAGAATCTGTAAGAGAGCTCCATACGAAAATCGCTCCGATACTTCCATACGTTATATCTAGAAAATTTCTCTCCGTGTATAGAGGCCAGGTTGCTGCAGGCTGCACGTGGCTGCGATCACATGCAAGAGCACGCTTCGATCCCGCTGCTCAGTGTCAACAATCGGCGGCGGCAGCGGCGACGGATCGATCGAAAACAGTCAAGTGCGAGTGCGTGGATGGATGTTGAGTACTTGGTTCGTGCTGCCACAGGTGGCTCGATCTTCCTAATGGTCGGAAGTCTCTCGAAGCAGCTCACTATTGAATACCAGCGATAGAGTGCAATATGGCAGTAGTCTTCGAAAATTCAGCTGGCGCTCGCTCGAGAGCTTAATCAGCCGGCGAAAATAGAGCTGAATCCCGAGCTCGGTGGTTGTTGTGCGCGACGGCGGCGGCGGTTCTGCGGTGAATCATCGACACTCGGAATAGCAGCGCTAGTTCGCTCGCCGCCGCCATTAGCCAGGCGAATTTCGATGCGCCAAAACAAGCCCCTTATTACTCGATTATTGCGCGCTTCCACTATTTATTACAAGGCGTTGAATCTGGCTCGTTGACATTACAGCTGCGTATAGTCGTATAGTCGTGTAGTGGCAGTGAGGGCAGGCAGGGCAGGGCAGGGCAGGGCAGGGCGGCGGGTGGATAGGTAGGCTCGAGCCGAGCTCATCAATCTCGGAGACTGAGCGGAGGGAGGAAAAAGCAAGGGAATCCGAGAATAATCGATGCGAGTGGAGGGAGGTTAGAGAGGCAATGAATGACGCAGCAGCCGCGATTGCGTTGGAGCTTGGCAGTGCCAATTTGCTAATTTGTGGATGTTTTGCTGTTGCAGCGTGGATCGCGACCGGCTTCGCGAGCGGGATCGACAGGCCCGTGCGGCCATGTCGGTCCACGCCGAGCAAGCCGCCAGGGCCAGCGGCGACTCCAGGCACAGCCACCACCACCATGCCCACCACGGCCACGGACACCACGTCGAGGCCGACGCACACACCTCCGCCCTCTTCCGAGCGCCCGTCCGGGTAAGTTACCTCAACATCATCTACTTAACAATTCAGCGCGTCGACGATCTCGAGGCGAGCTCGCGAGAGCTTTCGTCTTCATTTCCGCCGTAATACAGGCGCGCTGACAACATTCAATTGTGCTCAGCCACTGATTATCGCTCAGTCATGTCACAACGCGGACGTGCCAGCTGTCTTTGGAAAGCGACAGTGTTGCAGATCGACACCTCATGGTGTAATGCGCATCTCGTAGTCGTCGAGCAATAGCACTGAGCATGTAGCATGCAGCTGCTCGCGTGAAAGCCTGTGGCCTTATAGGCTCGAGCGAGCGAGCGAGCGGCTGACCTCGATTCCCGCCAGCTTGAGCAGAGGGAGCTGCAGTCGACTCACTCGCCATTCGCGCCGCGACACCAGTTGCAGTCGCGATTTCGACATCGTCTCTCGACGACGGCCCATCATCGCGCCCCCACGACATTTCGGTTTTCTCGTACGCCTGGCCTCTGCTGCAAGCTTCGACGGATTATCCGATGATCCGATGCTCCTTCATCGTCGTCGTCTGCCATCGTCGAGTAGGCAGGCACGCGCGATAGCGTAGCTCTGCTACACCTACGCGTGACGCCACTATTAGCAGCACTCCGCGGCCTCGCTTCACTGCCGCCGCCGCCGCCGCCGCCGCCGCCGCCGCCGAAGGTTGCTTTTCTCATTCAGACAAGCGTTTCAGCCGCAACTGCGACCAACTGCCCGCATTGTGCGCTCGCTCTGCTGCCTCAGCCGTAATGCATCACTCGATCACCCTTTTTTTCCTTTTTTTCATTGTTCTCTCGCTTTTTCACGTCGTTTAGTCGAGTTTCGCGAGGCCCATTAGTCCCCATTTCCACCAATCTACCGCTCGGCCGCGTCAATTTATAGACGAAGAATGCACTTGATGTAGTCGAGCTGACGAAATCAATACAGCAGCCTCTCTCACTCTCTCTCTCTCTCGCTCTCTCTCTCTGTCTCTCTCTTTCGCCCTTTCTCTCAGCTCGCGAGAATCGAGGGAGGCTCGCAGCTGCGAATAATGCGCGAAAGCGCTCGCTTCCCTTATACTTACGGCCGCCGCGATGCTTTATTTGCTAATGACTGCTGCTGCTACTGCTGCTCCAGCTTAAAAGTCCTTCTTTTCTCTCGCTACAACAATCAAACAGCAGAAAAAAAAGAGCGCGCCAAACGAGAAACGTTCCCCTTTTATCATTTTCAATCCGACGGTGGTGGTGGTGGCGACGGCGACGACGACCTTCCGTAAAGGTCCGCAGCAGCCTTTCATCCCCCGACGCGACGTCTGGCGTCCCGACGCGCGCTTAATACTTTTTTTTTCTTGCCTCGCTCTCAAAGTCAATTTCGAGTTATATCGACTCGGCGAGCATAAACAGCTCGACTCGCTTGTGTCTCTTTAATCGATTTACGCACTGCCTAATTAAACGATTATCGCATTTAGCTGCTGCTTTCTAGCCAGAATATTACTGAGATCTTCTTAAAGGAAAGTAGGCAATCGAAAAGTCACCTCGGATGAGTTAAAACTTGTCGTTTCTTCATAGTCATCCAGACAAAGACAGGCTGCAACAGATTACGCAATACGCCTCACTAAGTTAAAGTATATTGTCGCGTGTACATGCGCGTAGGACAAAATTTTTTAAATCAAACCTATTTTCTGGGTTCTAGAGTTGAAAAATCTTTTTTCATCGCTAGGAATCTGTACCTGTTTCCTCCTCTTATTTAAGCTACATGAGCAATTCGATAGCATATAGAATCGAAAAAAAACTTGTGCCCATCACGGCAAACGCTTTTTACAAACTTTTTTTGCTCATAAAAGCTCAAAATATAATCGAAAAAAAGAAATTAAAATTTTTCATGGTTTTTTGAAATTTCATAGAAAACGACAAATGATAGCGGTTATCTGACTTCGGAATCGAATTCTACTTGGACCCTTGCAGAGCTTTTTAAAGTACAACAATTCATAAAAACTCAAAGCTATGCAAATTGGACACATTTCATGAAAATTTCGTGCTTTCAAAGCTCTGCAAGAGTCGAAATCTCGAGTAGAAAAAAAGATAAATATGATTTTCGATGTTTTTTGAGCCGTAGAATTCAATTCTGAAGTCAGATTAACGCTATCATTTGTCGTTTGTCATTGAATTCCAAAAAAAACGTAACAAATTACAAAAACGCAGATTTTTGTTTTTATTGATGTCTAAGTTTTCTCGTGATTTTAACACCGTCACAGGCAAAAAAGGATATCGCATTTAAGAACGTTTCCATGTTTAGCTTTGTATTGCAGTAGCAAACTACATTATCGATACAAAATCTGATTTCAAAAATTTAAAAAAAACATTAATAAAAATATATGCATGCTTTAAAATAAGCTCAAGATCGTTTACTTCATCATTTGAAGTACGAAAAAAATAATAAAGAAATACATGTTACACAAAAGAATTCACGGTTCCGAACATAAGCTCATCGCCGAGAGCTGTTTAAAAAAAACGGTGCTGAATTGCTCATATAGTGACGGAAAATGCTCGTGAACATTGGAAAAGTTTACAGCAACTACTTTTTCAGCATATTCATAGTATAATCAAATGGGCTGTTTGTCAAATAAATGAAATAAATAAATAAATTTTTTGAAATGCTGATTTCTCGGCTTCTACGAACATTAGAAAGATTTTTGACTAGTCAAAATTATAGCAAAAAATAAGAGCTTTGCCTAGAAAAAAGTTTTATTTAAAAATAATTATCCAATAAAGTTATCAATAACTTACTGTCATGTGTGTGCGCTTACCGACACAATGCGACTTAGTATACGGCCAATTCCACAAAAAGTGCCTTAATTCGGCAGCGTTTTTTGAAATATTCAAACTGAGGCTCAATTTTAGGGTTACGCGATTCACATCACGACATCAAAAGTTTTGTAATGCTCTTGCCCACCCTCTCCTTTCATGTGACACCCCCTTTTTTGCTTGTGACAGTGTTAAAATCACGTGAGAA